>OVAV01002946.1:0-10476 GCA_900406375.1 Iberis amara
AAATACTTCACCAATAAATAGACCATGGAGAGTATATGGGATGAACGAAATGAAGATAAATAGATTGATACTACAAGAAAGCATCGACAAAACTGAACGGAGAGACTTACGGATTCTCATCCGTCACATCCGTCAGTAATTACCGACAAAAAAGTGACGGATTAAGATCTGTCAGTAAATACTGACGAATGTGACGGATGAGAATCCGTAAGTCCCTTTATTGGCAAATTTATTGCAAACCGTCATTAAATTTGCCCGGTAAAAAGTAGTCGTTTCAAACCGTTGCCAACAGTTATATTCGAATTTACTGACGGATATATCTGTCAGTAATCCGTCACTTATAACGCCTATAGTCGAAGCATAATATTACTCGACACTACAAGCAAGAGATTAAATTTCCGACCATAGGGTTGGTTGGAAATTTTTTTTGTCAAAATTTTGACTATTTTCCGATATAAAAATTGGGCCTTTTTTTAGTCGGTAATTTTAGTTGATAATTTGTTGGTATTAATTTCGTCGAATCAGTGTGTTCTCATTTTGTAAATAATTCAGTTTTTGTTTCTAAAGAAATATTATATCTATAGAAAATGTACATGTGTTTACGGTAATTAACAATATTTTAGAAAAATGCATTGATGGAGCATACTTTAGTATACATAAGTATCCTCAAATCAATTCACTAAAAACGAACCCTATAAAAAAAAATTGGAAACACCATCACATTTTTTCTAAGCAAATGATTAAAAACTAATACTCCCTCCGTTTCACAATATAAGTAGTTTTAGAGAAAAAAATTTGTTTCAAAATAATTGTTGTTTTCACTTTTCAATGCAAAATTTAATGTATTTTTGTGTTAGAATGATTTATTATTGGTTGATTTGTTTTGGAATGCGGTTTTTATCTTGAAATGTTAAAAATTAAATAACTTTCTTAATAGTTGTGCTCTAACCTTAAACTACTTATATTGTGAAACAGAAGGAGTACTAAAGTTCGAAACAAATAATGGTAGTTATCAAAAAATAATAATAATGGATACGATGACCCTTTAATTACGTGATAAGATGTCTTACTGTCGGCACTATTAATTTCTTTATAACATTAAAGTTATAATCCAACTATAATTGCGAGACGATCTTCTTTATTTTCTTTGTATGTAATGCAATAAATATACTTTTTTTGTAAATAACGCAATAATATACATATATTTCAAATTTCTTTCTGGTCATATTTGTTTACTTTAAAGTGTTTGGACGCTTACTGGTATATGTCTTTATTTCTCACCATGTTGTTCTTTATATGTTTAGTGGTATATGCTTTACTTTTATTCTTTACTCAATTCGTTTGTCTTATTTTCTTCCAATTTAATTAGTTGAAAAAAGCGTATTTTTTGTAATGGAGATTTCGATTGGACTCCACTCAGCTAAGTCAAAAAATTAAAGGTCCCACTTGTCTTAAAACTAATTAATTACAAGTCAAAGACTTTTTAAATTTTCCTTAAAAGCTTTCGTGAAATGATTTACGTCCATTTAATATCCCATCAAGCAAAATTTTCTATTTTCAGTTTAGTTATTTATTCCCAAGAGCTTTAATAATTTAAATAATTTGGACATCCGAATGTAAACAGGATTTTTTTCCGTAATATTTAACATGAATTTTCATATTTGAATGCACGTATATAAGTTAATTTGGTTGATAAAAGTTAGAGATGTTCAAATAAACCGGACTGGGTGAATTTCCAACATCAAGTATTTGTTAAATGTAATGGGGCATTATTGAAGTGGAGAGTTTTTGTCTTATAGTTTACATTATTTAATATAATTAAAAGCAAGATTCCACTTTTTCTGCAAATTGTTGACTGTTGAATAAAATTAAAACTTTTTCACATATATAAAGCATATATGATACGAAGTTTTTTCAGGTTTATACATTTGAAAATTTGATTTCACTATATATATATTATTCTCAATAAAACATCAGGATAAGATGTGAAAACTTCTAAATTATATTCACAACTTAATTTGCAAATTCATTAGGAAATTACTCAATTTTAGTGATGCAATAAAATACCCATTTTTTAATTAAATGTTAAATTTATTAATCAACAGTAAATGTTATATGTAAAAAAAAAGAATGATGAAAAACTTGAAAATGTTTAATATGTAAATGGTTCAGAAGAGGATATTTAAGGCTGCCTCGTTAAAATTTGAATATAAAAAATTCAATGGGATAAATCTAGATTCAGGAAAAAAGTATAGACCCTGAAATATCCGAACCAAATACAGCTAGTATAGCAATCTCGTCAAAGCTAGGGGTGAAGCTACTGCCACCGTTGGCCTAAGTCGTGCATGCGGGAGTTAGGAACGTAACTAAGACTGATGATCCAATGGTGGATGGTGCGCACAATGAGTTCTTGAAGGCGAGTGATAGAATGGTGAGGCTACCATGTAGTCGGCCGTTCCTCTCTCTCCAAATATGGTATACTGCGGCTTGGAAGCTAAGCTTGAGCAAGATGGAGTCTAGTGCGAGGGTAGATCGATTGCGAAGAAAGGCAAAAGTCTGGTGCAAATCAGGAGAAAGGCGATGTCGAAGGAGTAGCGAGGTGAGACCAGACTAGAGCGTGTAAGCGTAAGGACATGCAAAGAAAAGGTGATCTCGTGTTTCGTCTGGCTCACCGCACAGGACGCATGGTTAGCTATGTCCCTATGAGCGCATTCGCCATCCCGTCGTCAATTTGTCAAGAACAACAAGTCAAGGAATGAAAGCATATCGAGGAATATATTGCGAAAACCAAATAGTAAATGACTAAGGAAGTTTGGGATGAGAATGACAAATTTTTTTCCATGTCGTTGAGGAGGAGAAGAAGGCTTTGTATTGGTCGGGTCCATGACGCCAGAGACGCTAGTCATTGCTAAGCTGAATGGACGAGAGAGGCTGAGAAATGAGCTGGTGATAGAGGTGTCGTAGAGTGGGCATACGAGATTGACGCAAATGCCAATGGGATGTAGTTGCAGCTTCGGCGACTGTTGCATACATGGGAATACTATATTCACGAAGACCGGCTTCACCCGTGACCGAGAATAAAGGACCAAAAGGAGACCAACTATCAAACCAGAAGGAGGTAATACGACCATTGCCTATTGTTGTTTTAAGGAAAGTTGCGGCCAGAGGACGAAATCTGAGAAGTTTTCGCCACATCCATGAACCACGAGTGGTTGGAGCGTCCCAGAAAGTTCTAGTGCGAAGAAGGTAGTGACGGGTCCTAGCAGTCTAAAGAGATGAAGTATTGGAGTACAAACGCCAAATGGGAGATAGCGAGAAGACCGTGGGGGTATCCTCGAAGGAACAGATACCTAGACTACCCTCAGACTTTTGGCGGCAAACCTCAGCCTAGCTTACCTTGGCAGAAGAGCAAGTCAATGGAGAACCAGACCATAGAAAGTTACTACAGAGATTATTCATAACCCGAAGATAGCTTTTGGGCAAACAAAACACGGACTGCCAGAAATTGACTGTACTATCAACTACTAACTGGATAAGAAAGAATCTTAGTCGACCATGACTTGAATTGGGAGCGAATGCAATCGATAAGGGGTGAGTAATCGGCAGAGCTGAGGCGCTTTGTCGTGAGCGGTAGATATCGAATGGGAAGAGCCTCACAACGCAACAATATATGTTGAGCGTGTGAAGCAAAGCAGGGTCATGAGAAGTTGTAGGAAAAGCCGAGGATTTGGTGAGATTGACGTGAAGACCATATGCTTTACCAAATGTGTCCATAACTCGTAGGATCCCATGGATGGAAGCTGGTGCTCCATCACAGAAGACGAGGATATCATCAGCGAAGTAAAGGTGTGTGAGACCCAAAGCTTGACAGTGAGGATGGTAACCAATCTGTCCCGAACCTGCAGCTGCACTCAAAAGCTTGGACAAAACATTGTTAGCAATCACATATAGATAGGGGGAAAGAGCACAACCTTGTCGAATACTACGAGAGCTTGAAAAATAGCCTGCCGGTTCACCATTCACGGAGATAAAAAAAGGTGGCCGTAGAGAGACAAAGGTGGATCCAGTGAATAAAAAGCGGTGGGAAATGTATAACTTGGAGGGTGGTGATAATGAAGTCCTAATGAACCGTGTCGAAGGCTTTGGAGATGTACAAATTTAAAGTTCACCGCGAGGAGATGTGAGTCTTGTGATAATACTTCACAATCTCTATGGTGAGCATGACATTTTCCAACAAAATATGACCTTTAATAAATGCACTTTGGTTGAGCTCGATGAAATCCGGGAGCCAAATCTTTAGGCGATTGGCGATGATCTTAGAGATGATCTTGTCAACAGTGTTGGAACAAGAAATAGGCATGTGGTCCTTCATTGTTTGAGGGTTGCCTCCTTTAGGAATCAGCGATAGTAGAGTCGCGTTGACCCCACGAGGAAGGAAACCATACAGAAAGAAAGATTGTACCGCAACGATAAAATCAGAACCCACTATCGACCAAGAAGTTTTAAAGAAATCCCCGGTGTAACCATCAAGGCCCGGAGCTTTATTTGATGGCATGGAAAATAAGGTGTCATGAATCTTCATGGCAGTTATTGGTTTAATCAAGAACTCAGCCGCAATAAAAGAGAACTGATAGGTAAGCAAGTCTTCAAACATGGGAGGAGCGAGTAGTGTAATGTCATCGGTTGTTTGTAAGAAGGTCTGAAAGTACTGCACTGCTTCAACCTTTATGTCTGTTGGATCAGAAGTAGTAATGCTTGAGGAAAGGACAAGATCACGAATAGTGTTGCGGCTGGAACGGGAAGAAGCAATCTTGTGGAAAAACCCGTTATTCTGATCACCATGCCGAAGCCACGTGATATACGACTTTTATTGGTAGAACCACTCCTCTGCATTCGCAAGAAGCGTCTACTGGCAGGCTACTTCATGTTCCGAATCTAGGTTGGCTGCTGAAGGCACTGATAGAGCTTGTGACTGACAAGCACAACGGCGATCATAGGCATCACGAGTTCGTCCTGTAAGATCACCATATGCCGACCTATTAAGATTCCAGATTGTTTGCTTGAGAACCTTGAGCTTGGTATGAAGAAGTCGAAGAGTAACCCGAGAGTGGAAGAGAGGAGGACGCTCGTTCCACGCTGCATCAATCTCCTGCAAAAAGTAGGATACTCAGTAATGAAATTAGGAAACTTGAATGGTTTTCGAGTAAGGGAGAGATGAGCGGAGAGATGAATAATGCATCGCGCATGGTCGGATACACCATTTGCTTTGAACACCGCAAAAGATCGCGGGAAAGCATTCATCCATGAATCATGACAAGCGCCCTATCTATTTTCTTTGCTATTGGGGCAGCTGTCGGGTGATCAGTCCAAGTATAACGGGGTCCAACATAAGCAAGATCCGCAAGATCAGTTGTGTTTATGAAGTCTTGAAACTGTAGCATGCCTAATTGTCGAGCTCCAAAACGCTGATTGGAATGTTCAGATGTGGATAATATTTTGTTAAAATCGCCCATAATGAGCCAGGGAATAGGATATGAGCCATAGAGACGTCTGCTTTCAAGTAGATCCCGCCATAATTGAACCCGATCAGCCTGAAAGTTGGAAGCGTAAACACAAGAGATTAGAACAATAATCCCCGTTTCCAGAGTGATAGGATCGTGATCAAATGAGATGTAGGAAAAGTGTGGAAACAACTACACCCTCCTTCCAGCAAACCCAAATCCGACCTAGTCGATGAGCTGCATAATTGTGAATAGTGCTCCAACCAGGTAGACCAACCTGCAAGATACGACGAAAAAATTATGAAATTGTACTCGTGTTTCCAATAAACAACCAAATTGTTGATTTGTAGCACGAATCTAATGCCAGACTATGATATGTTTCTAAGGCTGATTAAAGCCTCTGATATTCCGAGAAAAAAACGACATAATCATTACGGTCTCCGGTAGGAGACATTGGTTTTTTTTTAGTACACAATCGATGAGAGAGGAACCTGAACCCAGGAACGTGCCTGAAAGCTCACTTGGGCATTTCTTCATACAGGTGATGAATGCTCCATTTACTGAAGCTCCACGCAAACCAGTAACTTCTAAGGGTCCGATTGCAACTCAAGACCTCATAAATACAAAGATCTGTGCCAAACGAAGGAAGCACAAAGTGCGTTTCAAGGAGTGAAACCAAAGAATGCAAGAGTGTCACTCCGAGGTTCCTACCAAGATCAAGGCAAGTAACGAGATGGGACGGTGGAGTAGGAAAATAGCCAAGCGAGCTCGTTTGTGAACCATGATATCGAAATCTAATATTCATATGGAAAATCTATTATATTATAGTGCTGATGAGGAATCTGATGGTAATGAGAGAGCTAACATAAGTAGGGAAGGACCGTGGGTATGGACGGAACTGGAACAAGAATGGAGACAAGTGACGTTACCTCATGGTTCTAGTGAAGATTCTGATCGCATAGTTCCCATACAAAGGCGCAAACACCGGTGAAGGGGTGTTGGGATTCAGATGAGAGGAAACACATATCGTCTGACAGGAGTCAATTTAAATGCTATAAATCAAAAGCAAGATGGGTTTGAGAGTGACCACATCAGAAATGAGCGTTCAAGATGGCATTTCGGTGAGAAGAACAAAAGAGAGCATGAATATGATGATGGAAGACTTAAATCAACGTTAGATTTAAAGGTGAAGAATGGTGGAGAGGAACAACTTGGACAAATACAGATGAGTTATAACAACGACGAATGGGGAAGGTGGTTGTGTTGTATTGAAAAATATTTAGATGACAATGACATTCCAGAGCATTTGAGGTTGCTAGTTGTAGGCCAAAATCTAGAAGGGGAAATTGGAAGGTGGATTAAGATGTCGTGCGAAAAGAATTCTCCTCGCTCTTGGGAAGAGTTTAAATGGATGATTCAACAAGAGACAATGATTTAAAACTCACATGGCGTCGAACGGGGATCCATGGAAGGGACTGATTTGGGAAGAGTAAGGGAACAGGGCAACAGTTCTTATAGACATGACAATGATAGAAATTTGGAAATGAATCTGTTTGAGGCTAGTAGAAGAGAAGTTGCCTTGAATGTTCATGAGATAATACCTCAGGTAGAAGTGAGAGATCATCATTATCCGCCTAGGGAGGTCTTACGCAAACCACAACAACAACCAGAATTAGTGTTGCCAATATGCTCATATTCAATCTTGAGAACTGGGATGAACAATAGTGATAAATACCTATGTGAGAATGGAGTCTCTGAAACTGAATTACACGAAGAACCTGTTGGGCAATCAACCCCGTTACGATATTTGGGAATTAGACAAGAAGGAACATTTGCAGCTTATAGAAACAGTTTTGAGGAATTGTGTCTTAAAACTATCAGCATACCAGGAATATGCATGGAGGAACTGTTCTTGCAAGGTTTAAAGCCTCCATTACGAGCGGCAGTGCGTCGTTTACGTTCTACAGGGTTAATACAAATTATGGATATTGCACAATGGCTCGTAGAAAGTGAAAAGGTCTTGAATTCAAGTGATGTTCAAGGATATGAAACTGCAATGAATCAAGTTATGGTTAAAGGATTTAGGAGTCTTAACACACTGTCTAATGAGAGGAAGCACGGCGAGGAAAAATATGGAGTTGCCAATGATGAATCAGAATCAGTACAACCAGTGCATAACGAGATAAAAATAGAGAAAAAGTTTGAGGTCCAAGGCTATATTTCGGGACATCAAGTGAAGGTTCTCATAGACTGCAGGGCGACCACAAATTTCATTTTAGAGAATTTAGTTTGAAGTCTCGAACAGCCAATTGAAGTGACAAACACAATCCTTGTTTCGGTGGGGCATGGGCATGGTCTTGTAAGCAACAAGGTTTGCATGGAAATTAGCATGAAGGTCCAAGAAATCAATATCATCGAGGACTACATTCTGTTGGATTCACAGTGTTATGATGTTGATGTAATTTTGGGTTATAAGTGGTTTTCCAAGTTAGGTGAAACATGGACAAATTGGCGAGACAAGACTATGTTCTTTTACCATAATAATAGTTGGGTAACTCTCAGGGGCATGGATAAGAAGCTTGGTAACAATAACTTTGTGGTCAAGGAAGACTCAAATGACAATGAAATTGGGCAACACAAAGTGGTTATCACATTCACCATTTTTAGGTTGGTAGAATTTTTGTTTGGAGCTACTAATATTTAGATTTCTCACAACTGGTATTAGTCAAAGAGAAGGCAACGAGATTGATTATGATGGTGTGGGTTTAAGAAGATCAGATCTTAAGGTTAATTTTTGGTTGGGTGACATAATCCTTGTTATTAAGAACTTAAGCACTGTGGAGGATATGCTCCACGTTCTAGAAAAGCATGCTAAAATAGTTGCATGGCTTGTGGTGAATTAGAAATTTACTAAATCAGGACTGATCCACAAGCTCACCAATCTTGCAACAAGAGAATTATTTAAGGACGTGGTGCTTCTTCGTAAGGATCAACATGAGAATCAAACTGATGCAGGTCTCAACCATCTGTTTCAAGAGCTGAACAAGACTAGAGCTAGAAGGGTCATTTATCTCAGATGCATTGAAGGAAGGTTTCAAGGAAAAGGCATAGACCAAGAGAAAACACTTCAGCCTGAGTTTTACTTTGAGGACAAAGTGTGTTCTTTAGGGGGCGGTATTGATACGACCCAAGATGGTTTCTAATTGGGCTCGGAATTTAAAAGAATATAGGCTTGATTTATTAGGCCTTTTACGTAAGATGTATTTAGGTTAAGCTTTACAACAGAGAAATGGATCTAGGAATATTATCAAACAAAAATCAACTTCTTCCTCTATCGATTTCTTCTGATTCTCCTCCCTTTTCTTCTTATTTTTTTTACCTCCTTTCTTTTCTTCAAATAAACCTGGTAATTCCCAGGTTTATCAGAGTGTTGGAGATCCCATGCGAAATCTTGCTAATATAACCAATGCCGGCTCAAAAATATTATGGGTCTTTGGGCAAAATATTATTTTTGGGCCTTTTATATTTGGTTTATAAAATAAATTATTAAATAACACCACTAAAAATTTGTGGGTTAGATTTCAATCATAAAAGTTATTTAAAAACTTTAAAATATATTTATTTATGAGCCTTTTTAACTACTATTCAAAATTATATAAAATATAGACCCTAAATCAATAAAACACGGGTTGGGGTCCTGGGGCGGTCCTCTCCGCTTCCCTATATGAGCCGGCCCTGATAACAAGGAAAGACAAAGAAAATTAGTATTAAAAATATGCAATTTTCACATTCAAATTTAAAAAAAAACCTTAGCGAAAATGAACGAAACCACATGTCTTGTACCCTTTTTTATTTTAAACATCCATGTTCTGTACCCTTAGAAACATCAAAATACGTATGATATAGTAAGTCGATCAAAATGTTGAAAATCGGCAAAATGGATTTGGTAATCCCCTTATGCACACCGTGAACCTTTGCTAAAAATATAAATCTGTTAAAATTTATAAAAATATAATAAATACTATTCAATTTAAACACTCACCAATGCGTCAAACAATGTAGGTTGAGAAGCGGGATGTGGTCTCTACCCAACTGCATTACATCAATATTCCACTTGAGATAAAAAAAAATGCAGGTATCTCCTCCCAATTACATCAAAAAGAAAGAAAAACCTAAACAAAACAGGTTTCCATCGGTTAGAGAGAAGTGTCGCAAACCAAAGAAGAAAAAAGAGCTGAAAAAGGTCTGGAAAAATGGTTTCACAGCAACATAAGTAGTGAGCATTAATCTAAACTAGAATTTGTATTTATTATGAGCTTTCTATTTTATACAACTTGATAATAGTGACCTACCTATTTATACTACTATTAATACTTTTCTTAAGTCATTTAAACAATTCGATAATATTGGCATATGTATTTGTACTATTATAAATTATTGTGTTATGAAAAGGTTATTAAATTCAATATCACTATATATATATATATTTATATATAGAAGTTTATTAATTACATATTGCTATATCTATAGTGTAGAAGTTTATTAAACATAGCATTACTATATATTAACAATTCTTGTACAAGTATTATTTATTACTTTATATTATATATATATATATATATATCAAAAATATAGAGGTGTATTAAATAAATAATACGTATGAACTAATTTAATTAATTGTACAAGTATTTATAAATTATTTTTCATTAAAATAGTTGCTTAATACAAGATTGCTATATATATATATGTTGAGTTGTGGTTATTTTAGAAAAATCACACAACATACACCGTATACTTTCTAACTTTCTAGATCACTTTCTTTTGATTTACCACAGCATAATACAAAACACATTAAAAATACGATTTAATACATATTGATGTATACATATATACAAAATATACTTTTATTTACTAACTAGTTTAGGACTTGTGTGATACACCGGTAAAACTAAATTATATATATATATATATATAT
>OVAV01002948.1:0-10475 GCA_900406375.1 Iberis amara
AAGAATATTATTTTAATTTTACCATATCAATATATATATATATATATATATATATTAATTTTTAAAATAAAAACTTAAATTTTGAATATAAAAACGTACTTTAAAAACTATAAATATCTTTCAAAATTATTCCGACCAAAAAAATATCTTTCAATATAATATGATTTTAATTAAGGAACTCAAATATAGTTTCTTAATTGGTATGAAAGATATTTACATATTTTAAATTTTTTCTCTTTTTTTAAGGGTAATATCACTCAATAACAATTATATACTCTATAATTAAGAAAATAATCACTACTTCTCTGGTTTACTATGCAATTTTTAAAAATGTCAATTTACCTTTGTCCACACCTATGTTATGGATAGTCAGACTATTGGTTTCAATATATTTTGTGGTTTAAGGTTTGTATTTTCTGTTTGGAATTTATATTTTGGTTTAGGGTTTATATTTTGGGTTTAGTGTTTATATTTTTGGTTTAGGGTTTAGAATTTATGTTTTGGATTTAGGGTTTATATTTTGGGTGTAGGGTTTATATTTTGGGTTTAGGATTTATGGTTTATATTTTAAGTTTAAGGTTTATATTTTGGATTTAGGGTTTATATTTTGGGTTTAGGGTTTATATTTTGGGTTTAGGGCTTAGAATTTTGGTTTAGGGTTTTGTGTTTAGGTTTTAGAGTTTATTTTGGTTTAAGGTTTATAGTTTGTGTTTAGGGTTTATATTTTTGTATTTAGGGCTTACATTTTTTTGTAGGGTTTAATTTTGGGTTGAAGTCAATATTCACTATTTTATAAAATATAAGTACATTTTTAAAAATTTTAATTTTGTAGATTTAGAAGAAAAAAATGTTTTTTTAGATAATATTTTGTGATTTAATTATTTTAATTTATAAGCTTTAATTTGAAAAAATAGGGAGAGGGGTGAAGTTTTATAATTAAAATCGTGTAAATTAAAAAACTTGTTTTATTTAAAATATTTTTACATTAAAAGTACTTCAAATAATTAATAAAAAGCTCGTATTTTTATTATTGGTTATAGTGTATGTAATAACTTCAAAATTTGTCTACAGTTACAAAAAGATAAAATATATTTTTTTTTTTAAAAGGAAATCACTAAAACACTTTATATTATGAAACATAGAGAACAGTATTTTGATTATTTTCTATTTTCTTTAAACACACGATATAAGAAAGACACAGTAAATAATAATATAAAAAAAACAGATATTCTCAAAAAGATTTTTTTGAAAAATATAGCATTTCTATTTCTTTCAAAATTACGCTTAAAATATATTTTTTTCTCATCAAATTCATATATTAATACCATGTCTACAAAAGCGTACATAATTCCAAAAGATACAACAATAATCAACAACATAATTAATTATAAGAGTAAACGATGAAGAAGTGAACTTTGACGATGATTTCAAAAAGAAAGCTTTACTCGCTAATGAATTATTAAATTTGTTAATTTCCTTCTTCATAATCAATCTCAAACCAATGAGATCTACATTTTCTTGGCTATCATCTTCTGGATGAAACTCCATAGTCCTACAAAAGTGTTGATATTCGTCACATTCTTCTCCATTGATTTGTTGCATCTTCATAAGTTTGATTTTCTGGGATCTCATATTCGCCTACCAAAACACCATATTGGTTTGTGGATTTTATTTTTAGTCATTTTACCAACATAGTATTGAAAACTTTTGACATCATAGAGTGACACAAAATCCTCCATGAAAATAATTTGTCCGACGTTATAGAAACCAATAAAAATCGATCAAACAACAAATAAAACATCATCATTCTTATCAATGATGTAAACATTATAAACGAAACGATAAATTGAAAGAATTGACATTTGAGATCTATCATCACATGATTCATTGTCGATTTAAGGGAATCAAACCCAACAACAAAACAAACAAAAATGTAAGAAAATAATTAAAATAAAAAAGCATAGCCGATGTCGGAATCGACGTTAACCGAAGAGCAAAACAAATTTTCTCCTATCCAATCGCATGTGTGCTTCAGATAAAAAGCGGTTACTCGTAATAGTAATGTGATACTCAGGCTCCGAATGGTAACAAAAAATGAGCGGTGCGGGACATAGTATGGTGCGGGTAAAGTGCGGTTTGCGGGACAAGTACGATGCGGAACATAGTGCGATGCGGGATGACGTACGAATGAAAAAAAAAACTGTACAAAATAACAAAAATTAAAATTAAAATGATATTAACATAATTTATAAAATAAAATAAAATTACTTTTAATTCGAATTTGGTCGTTTATATTTTTAACTTAATCTCTCATAAATATATTAAAATACAAAGCTCATTTTAAAATCAAATTATTTATCATTAAACGAATACTACTGAATTTAAACTAGTATTTATAAATTATTAAACGAATAACAAATTATTTTCATAAAAATTTTAAAATTATTATAAATTAAATAAAAATTATCAGAAACATACAAATAATTTTTTGGAACACAAACTAAAAATTCATATTTTTGCAAAATTATTAGAATATATATATGTATATATATATATATATATATGAAAATATGAAAAGCAGCGTTGAATAAACGTATATATGTGTATATATATACGTTTGATCCACACAAAAACTTGTCATAAAAAAAAAATCTGCAAAAACGCACTTACCCATACCTTTATAGCTAGGGGTGTCAATACGGGTTAACCCACCCCATTTAACCCGCACCACTGTAAGCCCGCTTTGTTTGCGGGTTATGGCGGGTCGGGCCGCATAAACCTGCGTAACTAAATATCATAACGCTAACCCGCCCCACTTAATAGCTGAGGGTTTTGCGTGTTGTCTGCGGACATTAAACTATGCAAACCAACTAAATGTTAAACTTTTATTTATACATCAAATTTGATTTATAATAATATTAACCTACATTAAACTATGCGTTAATATAATACCTAACACTTTTTATAATGACAATTGAGAAATCATCACTATTTTTAAGGGGAAAAAAACAAATGATAAAATCTTATAAAAAGTGCATGAGTAAAAACCATAAAACCATAAAAGTAACAATCCATATAAATGTCAGAACAAATCATTCCATAAATTTAAAAATTTGGAAGTAAAAAGCAAATTGAACTTATAATTAAAATAGAAAAAGCATAAAATCTTGAAATTTGTAGCCCAAAACCGTGCGGGTTTGTCCATAAAAACTCGCGGTCATGTCCGCTGACCGTACGATTTGTTCATAGAAATTCGTTGTCCGTATGGACTCAATCCGCAACGCCCTCTTTTTTTTGGACTTAAAAGTTTGTAGCCCAAAACTGCCCCATAATAGAGCGGGTTAAGCGACGACCACGATCGGAAATCCGCATTGACACCCAGGACCGGTCCAACAAAAATAGTGGTCCTAATCGAGAGAATAAAGTGGTCTATCATTGAAAAAAAAATTATTTTCTATGTGGCCCAGAGACCTATATATCTGAAAAATATGTGGCCCAAAGATCTATATCTTTGAAAAATATGTGGTCCATATTTTTTCCAAAAAAGTGTAGTCCTAAGCCTTGGCTTAACCCACTTATACCACGGGTCGGGCCTGTTGCCACCCTATTTATTGCTGTGTGTGGTATTGGTATGTTTAAGAACAAACAAAAAAAAATAAAGTGAAACGCGGTGAAGTTAATAAAAACGCCCCACCTTTATATTGTACTTTTTTGGTCAACACCTTTGTATTGTACTTCGTACTATGTAATTGGTATTTAATAAAAATGACTTTGACGTTAAAAAAAAAAAAAAACGCCCCACCTTTTTGTAATTTTGTTGAATGGCAATGCCATGCCAATTCATTCAAAACTTTTCTTTCTTTTTTTTGGTCTGCATTCATTCAAAACTTTTCAAAATTATATTTCTCCATTGAAAAAAACTGCCACGTCATCTAGCTTGACCAGATAAATAGCGCTTTGCCAAAAACAAAATTGCGTCCAGATTCGATGAATCTAGATTCCCTTGTTCTTCGATTTCGTTATTTAAGGCCACATTTCTAAAGAAAGCATCTACAAAAGAAAAAAAATTCTAAAACCCAAAGCAAATCTTAGTTTTCAATTCCGAAATCTTGCTGTAGAAAATGGCAATGGCTGTAACAGCTTCTTCTTCCTCTTCTTCTTTTGGGATCACGAGCTCTGGTTTCTCTCGTTCTTCGGAGCAGAAAGGTAAATCTAAGTTTCAATGTATCTATGATTCTCAGAGTTTCTTCCGTTTGATGATTTCTTTGATGAATCAATCTGGGTTTTAGGTATCACGAATCGTAATCGTTTTCTTGTTTCTGACAGTCTCACACATCGGTTCGTTGAGGTTATTGGATAATCTTAATGTTACTCCGATGTCTCTAAACCTCTCGGAGAAGCGATCTTCTGTAAAACCCTTAAACGCAGAGCCAAAGACAAAAGACTCAATGATTCCTCTTGCAGCAACAATGGTAGCAGAAATTGCAGAGGAAGTACTAGATTTAGTAGAGATTGAGAATTTTGAAGAACTTGCAAAGAGTTTAGAGAATGCTTCACCTCTAGAAATTATGGACAAAGCCTTAGAGAAATTCGGAAACGATATTGCTATTGCATTTAGGTATATATTTGATCAATCAATCAGGAGATATGATAAGTTTGTTTTTGTTTCTGACAATTTCAACTGATTTTGTTTCAGTGGTGCAGAAGACGTTGCTCTAATTGAGTATGCTCATTTAACTGGGAGACCATATAGAGTATTTAGCTTAGACACAGGGAGATTAAACCCAGAGACATATCGATTTTTCGATGAGGTAGAGAAACACTATGGGATTAGAATTGAGTATATGTTTCCTGATTCTGTTGAGGTTCAAGGTTTAGTTAGGAACAAAGGATTGTTCTCATTCTATGAAGATGGTCATCAAGAGTGTTGCCGTGTTCGAAAAGTAAGACCTTTGAGGCGTGCTCTTAAAGGTTTAAGAGCTTGGATTACAGGTCAAAGAAAAGATCAATCTCCTGGAACAAGATCTGAGATTCCTGTTGTTCAAGTTGATCCTGTTTTTGAAGGTTTAGATGGTGGAGTTGGTAGTTTAGTAAAGTGGAATCCGGTTGCAAATGTCGAAGGAAACGATGTTTGGAACTTCTTAAGGACTATGGATGTTCCGGTTAACACATTGCACGCAAAAGGGTATGTTTCGATAGGTTGTGAGCCGTGTACAAGAGCGGTTTTACCGGGACAGCACGAGAGAGAAGGAAGATGGTGGTGGGAAGATGCTAAGGCTAAAGAGTGTGGACTTCACAAAGGGAACATCAAAGAAAACGACTCTAATGTTGCTTCTGCGGGCGGGGAATCGAAATTGGCTATTGCGGATATCTTTAAGAGTGAGAACATTGTGACATTGAGTAGACAAGGGATTGAGAATTTGATGAAGTTGGAGAACCGAAAAGAGCCTTGGATGGTTGTTCTATATGCTCCGTGGTGTCCTTTTTGTCAAGCAATGGAAGCATCGTATGACGAATTAGCGGATAGATTGGGTGGAAGTGGGATTAAGGTTGCGAAATTCAGAGCTGATGGTGAGCAGAAGGAGTTTGCGAAGAAAGAATTGCAGCTTGGTAGCTTCCCTACCATACTAGTTTTCCCAAAGAAGTCTTCAAGACCAATCAAGTATCCATCTGAGAAGAGAGATGCCGATTCTTTGACTTCGTTCTTGAATCTTGTCCGGTAAAATAAGAAGCATTCTATCTCGTTCCAGACTGCTAGAATGGATGGAATTTGGTGTTTTGAGACAGCGTTAGATTAGAGACTCAAGAGATAAAGTTTGAGTACTTAGAGTCCTGTTAGATTCCAAAGTTGCAAGAGTGTTTGATTTTTCGTGTAAATTTGTGGTTTTACTATATTAGTGAAATTGAGTTGATGAATAATCTTTGAGTTCATATCAAGCATATATTTAAAACTGCTATTTCAGAAATATCCATGAAATTTGTGGTTAATAGTCCAATGAAAACAGATTTATCATTTATCGGCAATAAATCTTATGATCTATATACTACAAACTATGTAGATCTTTTATTTGTTACCGATCAATCTATTACCATGTTCTTATGTAGTGCTAACTTTCATATATCTTTATGCAAGATTAGTGTAACCTTCAAACTATTGTCCAATGAATGAGAGATGGTGAGAAAAAATAAACAGAATGAGATACGTATTTAGGTATTTGGTTCGGTTCTTCCGTGTAGTGCGGATATAGGAATTGAAGCCATGTTCCTAAATTTTCGGTTAGGTTCAGGTTCGATTCCGGTTATTCAAATAATAGATTTTGATATCACTCATTTTGTTCAGATATCTATTTGATTATTGATTTTTGACCAAAATCCTAAATAAACCTATGTAATTTTATAATTTGTATATTTAATGAAAATAATATTTATTATTTTTGATAAAATTTAGTTAATTTGAATAGTTCAATTCAAGTTAACTCCTGATTATTTGGATAATAAATTTTGATAACATTCAAATAATTTGGTTCGAATTTTAAAACCACATATTTTGTTTGGTTAGGTTTTTGGGGTATCGATTATTTTGCCCAGAATCAAATCAATCTAAAGATAGAACTTGTTCCAAATTCATCTCCAAAAGCAAAAGAGAATGAGAGTGAGCTCAGAAAATAAAAACCAGACACTAAGACATTATTAAGGTCGGCGAAATAGAGTAAAAGAAAGAGCGGAAACGAATATACATCAAGAGGATCAAACCGTCAAAGCAGAGCTAATTAACAGACAGATCCAAATGTGTTTTCTCCACTGTATGTCATGTAAAGAAACCCATCTTCGTCTTTGTGTTCTTCATAGATTGAAGACATCAATGCAGCTGTTTGTAAGATATTTAAAAGAGAGAAGAAACCATATCAAAACAGGACTCATAAAAAAATTTGAAGAATGTTCAAATCCTTTTACCTGTTGGGGGTAATGTGTTCTTGACAAAGACAAAGATTGCTTTTTCGGCCCCAAGTTTGATTCTTTTCCGCACAACATATACAAATTGTCCAACAGTTAGATCAGCTGGTACAAGATACCTAGGAGAAGAAACAACATGAACATAGATTGAACTTTAACATCTAAACAACAACAAAAAACTAATGCAAATCTAAATTTAGAAACTCGTTTTTAAGATCATCTCTGACATCTACTAAGGTGGATTACAGAACAAAATCACATATCACAATGCCATTAAAAATACAGACGAAGCTAAGTTCGAATTTGATCACATAATGATCCAACTAGAGATAGAGATATCATGTATCAATATACTCACTTCTTCTTGTCAATGTCAGGAACATCACTTTGTACAGCCTTTTCCACAATCACCTGTATTCAGTTTCTAATTAGAACAATTTACTTAAGGAATTAAATTTTTTCAATGTAAAAGAACATACAGGAACTCTGTCTTGGTATTTTTCTCTGATTCGAGTAGATTCAGCCAGTCTTGTCTCTGTCATAAAAAAGCAAACTATAAAGATTCAGTCACAGTTTATGGTTTAGATAAGCATAGTAGCCAGGGTCGGCCCTGATGGGAAGCTGAGAAGCAAGGGCTTCAGGCGCATAATTTATATAAATTTTAGGGGCATCATTTTTGGCTTCTACGAGGATTCTTTGGGCCGGGTATCCCCACCTCCTGTTAAAAAGGCATTATTTTTGTTCTCAGCTTTAAGAATCAGACCGGCACTGATAGTAGCTAACACAAGTACTATTATCTTTAGTGGTTCAACAATGAATTAGGTTTACAACTTAATTAATTTGGTGTAACCATTAGAAACGAAAGATCAAACACAAGAATTTAAATCAATAATCAAAGATCAAATCAGCCCATATGCAAAAGTTCAAGCAGAACTACCACAGATTCTAAATCAGACTTACTCAAGACTGATTTCTATCAACAAAGCACAGTATCATCACACAACCTAAAGCAAAAAGATCATATCAAGTAATCATCGATCAAAAACAAAAAACTAAGGAGATCGGGAAAGTTGCCGGAGAGAGAGAACAAAAAGAAGAAGAAATAAGGATCAACGAAACTGACCCAGAGGATGGGAAAGCTTGAAGGAATTCTTGGCCATGGCGATTCAATTGGTATCTGCGATCATTAAGGGGAAACAAACTCAGCTTTTGGGCCAAATCGGGATTAAAAAAAAATCCAATTAATATGACAAAAGGAGAAATTGTACATACACCGATGATGATCCGAGAAGGAAACTAGGGTTCGATGATCAAAATAAAAAGAAAAAAATATGATTCAATCGAGAAAGAAGAAAAGATGATCCAAAATTGGATTTCGTTAGGGTTTAGTGATTGTTACCTGCACGGCACCGAAACTTTATACACAAATCTGGTGCTTGCTTGCAAGTCTTGTCATATATTAGCGAGATGATACGACGTCGGATTGTGGTATTTTGAATTTGTGAGCTATTTGTTGGGCCTATAAATAGTTTGGGTCGTTGTGGGCTTTCTGGTTTCTTTTGAGAAATCTCAAATATATAACTTTTTAGTATTAATTCAAGAAATATAACATACCAAAACTATCACATATTTATTACTGTTCTAGAAATATCATTTTTTAAATAAAAAAATTTAAAATTTAAACCCTATATATCTAAACTAAATTTTAATTCCTTCAAAAATAAACCCTAAATTTTAGTTTGTGAGACATAACAATTTAAATTTTAAATATTTAAAATTTATTTTTTTATATTTTTAACATTTTGAAAAAATTTATTAATTTATTATTTTTAAAATAGTTAAAAATGTGATAATTTGGGAATATAAAGTAATTTTTGTGGATTTAGTGAAATTCTTCTTCTCACCGGTTAATAATTTAGAGACATATTAAAATATTACAAAATAAAATTCGTATTTAAACAAAAATCATCGTTAGTATTTTCATTCTAAAATAATGTTAACAAAAAATTTTCAACAATAAAATTTAAATATATTTTCAAATAACTTTTATTTCTTGTTTTTTCACTTATCTACCTAATTAAATGCCTTCATAACAAAATATTTCTTTATACTCCCCAAAATTTAAGTGATGTCTACAAATTTTGACATTGCATGATAATAAACCATTTTTGCGACTATAACGGATAAATAGCAAGTAGTGATTTGTGTTTGGTGTTAATTGATTGTTCTGCTATAAACTAAATTTAGACATGAAATTTGTTAGGATCTTCTAGCTATCAATACATCAAACCTGATTGATTTCACAACTCATAGACTCTGAATTAAATTTGGTTTTTCTTCACAATCATTACACTCATTTCTAAATAAAACAGAAAAATGAATCAAGAACTAAAACATAGAGAATTGTTAACCCAAAGTTCGCGTGAGCTACTCTCGAGGAATTGGCAGCACAAACAAATGATTATCACTATGAATCAATCTCACAACTCTGTGAGCTCTCTGTAACTATATAATCTTAGCTATATAACCTATTTAAAAACTATTCTACAAGATCAAGATACAAAGATGAAGATAATTAACGCTAACTTCCTCTAACAACCCTTCTAACTATCAAACAGAACCAGCTCCAGCATATATTTCTGCTTCACTTAGCAAGAACAAGACCTCGACTTCTAGAAGAAATTACATATCAGTAACAAGTCTTGGTTATCTCCAAAATCTTTTCAAACCGAAAGCGAATCTGATTTAAACTAAACTAGACTTAACCAGATTTATATATCACATAAATAACAATCTTCGCCTTGATATATGAATCAACACAGCCTTTACCTTGTACCACTCAATCATAGACATTCATCAAGGTTCAGCTATCCTGAACAAACCCATTGCTTGCTCAAATTTCTTAACTTGAATTGTGTTAGTCAATGCATAAGCTGGATTTCTTGAAGTATGAATCTTTTTGACACTGACATCTCCAATTTCAATCACATTTATGATGAAATACATCTTTACAACCACATGCTTTGTTCTTTCGTGAAATATGTTGTTCTTAGCCAAGCATATGGCACTTTATGAGTCACAGTAAACATCTACCAAGTCATGCTTAAACCCAAGTTCTTCTACTAATCCTCTGAACCATATTGCTTCTTTTAATGCTTCTGCTAATGCAATGTACTCAACTTCCGTAGTTGATAGTGCCACAATATGTTGAATATTTTATTTCCAACGCATTGTATTACCACCAATAGTAAATACATAGCATGTTATTAATCTCCTTTTATTCAAATTTGAAGCAAAATCTGATTTTGAATAACCTTCAGTTCTTGAAGATTAGACCTCTCTATTGTGTACCCTTGAGATATCTGAGTATCCACTATACTGCTATCCAACGCTACTCTCCTTGATTGCACATGAATACGCTTACTAACCCAACTGCATATGCAATGGCTGGCTTTGTGCTAATCATTGCGTACATTAAGCTTCTGATAGGCTCAGGTTTTAATTCCTAAATCTACACTGCA
>OVAV01002949.1:0-10474 GCA_900406375.1 Iberis amara
CTTGTGCTTTGCTTTCAGTTTGTGGCCTAGCCCAGATCGGTCTTTCATCTTCTTGTGATGAACCGGATAGGCGGTTGTCTTTTTAGCTTCCTCTACTAGAGTTCTTGATCAGGTTTAGCTCGAGACCTGACGAATTCTTGTCTTCTTTCAACCGGCATCAACATTTCCACCATCAGCATTATTTACGGGTCCAAACCTCTATAGAGGTTCCATGTTTGCCTCTCTCATGAAGTATAAGGTTTTATCTTCCGAAGTCTACTGATTACTAGTGAGGACGTGTAGCAGTTGTTCCGAAGGTCTTGTATCATCGCTCATGCGAGTCTCCTCAGCTTTCTGGTATTTCTGCTCATCAAAGCTGAAGTTATCCTATGAGAATCGCTTGGTCTTGATCGGTTTAGCTTTCCCTTAGCTCTCTTTGTTTTGTTTTGCTTTAGCTTCTATTTTGATTCCCGTTATGTCGGGCAAAACCTCTCCAATCTTTATGTTTTTCAGCCAAAAAATTTAGGCGTTGCATGACTCTTGGTTAATTTTATTTCAATAGACGACAAAAGAAAATTCATTTTACATTCTTGATTTTGTGTTTGTAACAAGGTGAACCGTAAATCTGTATATTTTCTCCAAACATGAATTAGTTGCAAAATTATATTCATCAACATAAACAAAGTCTCTGCTTACATGCTATTTTCTTTATAAAGTTTTGGACTCAGTAAACTGTTTTCAAATCCTTCTGGATATTACTTATATCATCTTGATATCAAATGTAGCATAGTTAAAAGAATATTAAAAAGATTGAATTTTCAACTTACTAAAAAAATTATGGCTAGTGTTTCCATATAAGTATATTTGAATCTAAAATACAAAGCCAAAAAATGTTGTTGGTCAATTCTATAGTTAATTTACATTAAGTGCTTTTTGCAATTGATCAATACGATAAGTTGTGAATTTTTTTTTTTTATCTATATAACTGATTTGTGATGAATTTTCCAAACAACTTTAATGTATTTCCATGAATTCGTGCCAAGTAGATATGATGTAGAAGTATTGGAATCATGCAAATAAATAAAAAAGAATGCCAATATTTTTTACCAAAATTAAAAAAAAAANAAAAAAAAAATTGGTAGATATATATGATTACAAAACTAGAAAGAATGTCAATATCTTACGTTATAAAAATTAGTTATAAAATTTTTTGTTGATCTTAACTTAAGATAGTGTTTTGGAATAAGTGAGTAATATAAGGAGTAGTATATCTTCACCATAATTGTGTTCCTATGATCGTGTAAATAAACGTAAAAGATGTCAATATCTTCTACGAAAATAAAATATTTTTTAGCAAATATGTAACATCTATTTGAGGCGTTACTAGACAAAGTGTCCCTATATAAATAGAGCTACTCACCAAAAACTAGAATATCATAAATTATATCTCCATTTTTTCAATAACAATAATACAAAGAAATTATGAGTATCCTAAAAAATTTTGTTACTTTCTTTCTTGTAGTAATATTGGCAATTTCTTTGTCAACGAATGATATCGCCTTCGCACGTATGTTGTTTCTTAGATAACTAATTTTTCATTATTAGTTTTGAATTAATTGTTCTTGATCTTTCTAATTGTTACCTTTTACTCACGTACATTCACGTGTATGATATATATGATGCCAAACAATTATTTGAACATTGATGAATATAGAATCATGATACTCATATGTTATTATGTATGTGCAGAGCAAGTCTGCCAACATGAGTTATGTGGAGAGACCGGTCACGGAAGGTACGGAGCATATGAATGCCAAAAAGACTGTCAAAGTAAAGGGTTCTTCAATGGAGCTTGTACTGTTTTTCCTAATAATGTTGTTCGATGTTGTTGTAATAAGTGATAAAAGTTGATGCTCCACTTATTATAATATATGTTTTTACTTTAGAAGATGTGTTTTCTATTGTTCTTATTCAACCAAACGATTCCAATTAAGAAATTGTTTTATTATGCAACCGGACGATTTAGTCACTCGGCTTTGAGTTATTGTCCATGGTATCTTTAGATGGTGAATAATTGTCATGTACTCATGTTGTAGTCTTACTTGGTTTCATATTTCTTGATGTAACGATACAGAAGGCTATCCTTGCCATACAATCCTAAAAATAAAAATTATGGTATGCTTTGTTTAACATAAAATGGTTTTATACTTTTAAAATAAAAAAATAAAAAATAAAAACATCTAATTTGTAACATTGAGAAACATTACCGAGAACAAATAAGATAACTAATCTCGCATAATACGACAACTATACTTAACTCTATTATGAATCCATATTGTTAAGTGCTAGCTAGTTCAAATGTCAAAACTTAGCAAAAACTGTTTCAAGCTCCATGATTGTTCAAATTTCTTCCACGATGTAAAAGATATGACAAATTGTCTTTAAAATAATTCATGTGTAAACATTTCATGAACATAACTGACTGAAAAAGATTCGCCAATGTTTCGCAGTAGCAGAATTATTGGAATCATGCAAATAAATAAAAAAGGCCAATATTTTCTACCAAAATCAAAACATTTTTTTACAAATATAAATGATTACAAAACAAGATGCGGCTATAAAGAATGTCAATATCTCACATTATAGAAATTAGTTATAGTTTGACCAAAAAAGAAATTAGTTATAAAAAATTTTTGTCGATCTTGACTGAAGATAGCGTTTGGAGTAAGTGAGTAACGTAAGGAGTAGCATATCTTCACCACAATTGTGTTTCTATGATCGTTCAAACAAACGTAATATCTCCTACCAAAAATATTTTTTTTAAGAAATATGTAATATTTATTTGAGGCGTTACGATATAAAGGGATGTATTAGATATGAAATTTTGGGTGATTTTGTATTAAAATGACAAATCTAAGGTTTTCCAAAAAAGAATTCTGAAATTTTTTATGAAATTCGGTGTTATTCAAACTAGTATTTTAAAAAGTCTTATGAAATCCACTGTTATTGAAAATATTTTAATTAGAATATTTCTAGTGATTTTGTAGTGTTTTTGTGAAGTTTCTTAGTTAAAAATTCAAAGTTTCAAATCACATGGATTTACGTGGGATTGTAGAGAATTTTTGAAAAAATCACATAAATTTCTTTAATTCACCTAAAATCATCTAAAATTCACTTAAACTCAACTCACTTCAAATATTCATTTGAATACATCCCCAAAGTGTCCTTATATAAATAGATCTACTCAACAAGAACAAAAACATCATAAAATGTGTCTCTATTTTTTAATAACAATAATACAAAAAATTTATGAGTATCCTAAAGAATTTTGTTACTTTCTTTTTTGTAGCAATATTGACAATTTCTTTGTCGATGAATGATGTCGCCTTCGCACGTGTGTTGTTTCTTAGATAACTAACTTTTCATTATTATTTTTGAATTAATTGTTTTTGATCTTTTTAATTGTTATTGTTTAATTACTCACGTACATTCATGTGTATGATATATACGATAGTAAAAACTATTTGAACATTGATGAATATAGAATCATGATACTCATATTTCATTACGTATGTACAAAGCAAGTTTGCCAATATGAGTTATGTGGAGAGACCGGTCATGGAAGGTACGGAGCATATGAATGCCAAAAAGACTGTCAAAGTAAAGGGTTTCTCAATGGAGCTTGTACTATTTTTCCTAATAATGTTGTTCGATGTTGTTGCAATAAATGATAAAAGTTGATGTTCCATTAATTAATTATAATATATGTTTCTTTACTTTATAAAATGTGTTTCTATTGTTCTTATTCAACCAAAAGATTCCAATTAAAAAATTGTTTTATTATGCAACCGGACGATTCAGTCTTGAGTAATGATCTATTGTCATGTTGTTGTCTTACTTAGTTTCATATTTCTCTAGATGTAATGATACATAAGGCTATCATATAGCAATACAATCCTTAAAAAATAGAATGGTTTGCATTGTTTAACATAAAATGGTTCTACACTCTAAAAATACAAAAACATACAATATTTATAACATTAACAAACATTTAAAATGTAGAAGTTATATTAAAAACATAACAAAAGCTATGAGATATGTCAATGGTAGGAATGAGTGATGTCAAATTGTTATTCTCTAGTCATTTTGTATTGACTAAATAGTAATTGTATATTCTCCCTATCATTCAAGCATTTAAGATTCATCTTATGTTACGGATAAACACTTGTTGTAATAATCCTCTGTACATAAGTTGTAGCTAATCGGACAAAATTCAAAACATATGCAAAATATGGTAAATACTATAACAAATAAGATAATTAGTTTCATATAATAGGCTAAATAAGACAAACAGAAAATTTATTTACAGACAACTACACTTAACTATATTATGAATCCATAGTGCTTACTAATTCAAATGTTAAAACTTAGCAACACTGCTTCAAGCTCAATGATTGTTCAAATTACTTTCACAATGTCAAAAATATGAGAAATTGTCTTCAAATAATTCATGTGTCAATATTTCATGAACATAACTGACTGACAAAGATTCGTCAATGTTTCACATGCGGCTGAAAATGTAAAACATATAGATAATTATTTAACTAGAATGACTCGATGTCAAAAATTCTTAATTTGACACTCGATACTGATCAATTACTAATCTTCTCAAACTCATACACACCATCAAGTGTGTTACATTCATTTATCACTCTTCGAAATTAATTAACATTTGAAAGCCTTTTCAATAACATACCCCAAAATCGTTTGGGTAATTATTGAAAGTGCAGTGTGTATGTTGGAACACGAGATAACATGTTCTACTCAAAGAAAATATGGTTTGGTTAACGTTGACATGACAAACGAGGTTGAGATAAATATCAAAAAGATATTTTGGAAGTTTAGATTAATAAAGACGGTAGTTGGAGATGTATTTTGAAGAAGATATGAAGTTTTAGTTGTTAGTTTATTTCGTTTAGTTATAAATATATTTTATTTAGGTGAATCTAGGATGTTCCTCATTGGTATATGGTATATATACAAGGGAAGCGTGAATGCTAGGTTTTAGCCAAAATTGAGAGAAGAAACACATTGAGTTTTGTTTCGATCATTTTATGAGCAAGTTGAGTTGCTTGTTGGAACACGGGTTTGTGTGTTCTAGTGCGCTTGAACAAATTATGGTTCTAAGAGCTTGTGTTAGATTAGAAGATCGTTCGGTCACAAGCTACATATGTGTCGTACTGTGTGTAAATCCAATTAACAGTGTTGTAAACATCTTAAAGAATTCTAATAAAGATAAACTTGGTGTATCAAAGTTTGGAAATACCATATTGACAATTTTTTTTAATTGGTATCAAAGGGGGCATCTATAGAGAGTCTAATTCAACAAAAAGGTGAAGATCTTGAAGAAAGAGATGAGTGATATATGACGAGATCTGATTGCTCTCCAAAAAATTTTCATGCTAGATCCTAATCACTATGGGTATGGAAAGTGAATATGAAAACAATCATATAAGGTATCGATTCTGATGCTTGGACAACTGTTGTAGAAGATGGCTATGAGATTTTTTTTTTAAAAAGATAAAGATGGTAACATTATCACAAAACGAACGCTAAATGGACGAAACATGAGAAAGATATGGCAAGGTATAATGCAAAAAATTTATCTTACCAAATAGGGAAAGACGGCTGCAAGCCACAACTTTGGCCCGACGACTCCCGGGCTGACACGCGCATCTTCGCCACGACTCATTGCACCTTCACAACCGCGTGCCCATAGCACCAAGAGACTAGATATGGAAGAAGACGGGTAACACACCTGAAAGAAAAGAAAAACAATAACAAAGCTCGGTGGAGGACCGGTGCCAATCCAAAAAGGCGTTGACTGCCGGTCCATACAGTAACAGTGTGTAAAGAGATCGACTTTTGAAATAGATTCGACGAAACCTAGGAAAATAGGATAGACTTTTTTTCATGGTTAGTGCACTTTGTAGTCTATTAAAACTTATTGAGAACAATATTTACCATAAAATTCTCTTTTCAAAATTATGTCAATAATATTTCTTTTAATCACATTATCTCACTCGTAACCAATTTTTAAAATGCAAATCAAATCGAGCTCATATAAAAAAATCATACTTTTTTATGTCATCTGGAACTTTTTATTATAAATAAATCAACATACAAAAGGCATAAAAAATCATACTAACCACACAATTAAAAAAAATCAATTACCGACAGAACATGCTTTCTAAGATACATTTCAAGATCGAGATACCGGAACATGTCGGATGGATAATAATATCTATTAAAATTCCTAAAAAATCATTCGAACAATTTAAATTAAATTAATTTAGTTGATTAAAAGCAGAGCTTTTGATGCATAGTTATGCCAAAGGATGATCATCAAAATGATGTGAATTAATTTAAACCCATGGATAGTGGGACTGATTCATCATCACAAGATTTAATTGGTCAAAACACACAAAAAGCCATATCAAAATCTAGTGATAAATATAAAAATTAATCATATCTCATGAACTTGGAGCAACAAGAGACCTTTCACAATCTACTTTCGAACAAGATAATAGAAAAAGGCATAAATTTTCTAATTTAATATCTATCCATCGAACCTAATTTCTATATATAAGAAATTAAACAGAGTTTTAACTTTGTGTAAACTAATTGATCATATATAGATTGTGGCAATGAAGCCATCACAGTTACATTCAAGATTACAACACACAAAGAGAGAGAGAGAACACAATCATAATTACTTGAGAAAATCTCAAATTATAAAATATAAAATTAAAAACAAAAGCTCAAGAATCAGAAGAAAAAAAAAAGTGATCAGAAGAAAAGAAAATATAATCACCACCAGCCATAAACGACTTGAGTGTATCTCTGCTTAAGCCATCTGAAACTTTTTCTAAAGGAGCCTTTGACTTTACCTTCAACACTATACATCTTGTAACTCGCGACCCGTTTCTTCCTCTGGAGCTCCGGATCCGTTATTCCCCACGATTTCGATCTCTCTATTGATTTCCCCTTTTTCAGATCGTTGATATAATTATCCGTCGCGCTTTGGCTCCTGAAATCGCCGGTTTCTGGAGTGCCGCCGTTGTAAGGCTGGATCTGCATCCCTCCGTCTCCGTACGGTCGTTGACGGCCGTAATCTTCCATTAAAACCGGCGAGGTTGAGAGAATCTGCTTTCTTCTGTTTTGGTTACAGCTCAGAGAAGAAGAATAATTGAAGAGACAAAAGGAAGAGAAGACTAGTAACGCAAAGCCGTTTCTTTTGAGCTGGTCTCAATTTTCGACACGATTTTTCATATTTTATTTGTTTTCTGACTGTTTTTACAAAAATTTAAAAGCAAATGGACTAATGGAGATTAAAAAAATGCCAAAAACTAAAGAATAAAAAATATACACGGATATAATATATGCCAATTCTTCAAATAATAATTTTTAATTCCAAATATTATAAAATCATATTTATCTAAAAATATCAATGAAAGCTATTTTTAAAAATATAAAAATATTAGTTTTAATTTTAAACATTATAAATTAAATTCTGAAATAAAAAAATAAATCATAGATTGTATATCTAAAGATTAATTTTTAAAACCAAAATTTTTTTAGAATATTTGATAATATTTGTTGTACTGTAAATAAATAAATTTTAATGATATTGTTGGAAAAAATGTTTGATGATATTTTGGAACATACAATTAGTGTGTTACTTTTTGATACATAAGGTAGAAGCAATGTTTTATTTTATGAATTAAGTTACTAACAATATTTTTTCTGACGAGATGATAAAATGTCTTTGTTTTCTTTTTGTAATTGACCGTAGACCGTTTATGTGTAGAACGTCAATAGCAAGTAGTTTAATTGGCATGATGTTGGTAATTCACATATTAGTGGGAACGTGACTACCAACAAAAATCAACAAAACATGCACTTTAATCGGTAGCTTAATTTTTCCATGAGCTATTTTTTCCCTCTAAGCTATCTTCTTCCTGCATGAAAAGTAGATTAATTTTAAAAACTCAACTATCGGAAAGTAAAATGATCGAAACTAGTAAAGATTGCTAATTAATACTCCTTCTGTTTCTAAAAGAAGAATTTTCTAGATTTTAAATTTGTTTTTTAAATATAAATATTTTTAATTTTCTATGTAATATTTATTGACAAATTGTAGATTTTACTAAACATTAATTGAAATTGTTGAGAATTTCTATTGGTTTAAAGTTATGGAAAAATTTTATGTAAAAAGTCAATGTATTTATTATAGTTCATATGTTTTATTAATATATGTGAAAAGTCTAAAAAAACTGTTATTTAAAAACAAATGGAGTAGTTTTTAATACATAAGAACAAATATAGTTTCCAGTACATCAAACGGATTCCTTTTGACATAATCTAAAGTCCAAAAGTAAACGTTACATGGAAAATATAAAAGAGATAATTTTACCGTATTTAAAAATTGACAACATATATTTTCGAAAATGTATGTTAAGGGTAGAATTAAGAGCGTTTTAAATTATTTGAAAGCTTTTAACCAAAAAAAATCTATAAGATATATTTATAAAATAAGAATTCTTTGAACTACCACTCAAAAATATTTAAATTTTAAAAATACCACACACTCCCAAAAGTTTTAAAAATACCATTAAATTATTATTTTTCAAAAATACCACAAACATAAAAATTAAATTTTTGGGTTTGGGTTCACGAAATAGCAGAGGCGAGGCTACATAGTGAAGTGAGGGTGCACATGCCTCCATAAGTTTTTGAATTTTTATTTTATATTTAGTGTAAATCTATTATATGTTTGTTAAAATTAAAACTGTATCCTCATTTTCTTAACTAGTTTATTAGTGCACCCACAAAAAAATTGCTCTAGATTCGTCACTGCTAAATAGAGTTTAGAGTTTAATTTTGAAAGGGGTAAGGTTTGGTTTTGAGGGTTTAGAGTTTAAATTTGAAATTTTAAAGTTATTTTAAATTTGTGGTATTTTTAGAACGAAAACAATTTTGTGAAAATTTTGGAAAAATTCTGGTAATTTTTGAACAAATTAAAAGTGTGTGATATTTCTGGAACACACTCATTTTTTACAGTATTTTTGAGAAGGCTCCTATTTAAAATTTTATAAAACTTGTATATTTGTTATAGTATTTTTTATTTTAAATTACAAAAGCTAGACTACAAAGATGTTATCTACTGCACTGATTCTCTGCTTCTTCGTTGATCTTTCATTGGCCTAAGAACTGCAATCTCTGCCAATACTATGCCAAGTTCAACTATATCTCTTACTGTTTTGATATTTTATCCTTCCTTCATGCTGGTCCATCATCAAATTTTGTTAAAATACTTAGAACATCTAATCATTTGGTTGATGAATTAGCCAAAGCGATTCGTTGTAATCTTCTTCCCTTAACAATTTCTTGGACTATATGATACTCTTTTGTAATTATTTTTACTAGGGCATTATCCCCGCGCTGCACGCAGAATTATTTATTTTTATGTCATTTTGTTCGTATTAACAATCTAGATCATTTTTTTAATGAAAATTTTGCATCTATCTAATTCATTCTTAATTTTAGTCCATTGCTAGAATTTTTTTTTATTTTGTTATGAATTTACTTGTCATAAAAATTATAGAATATTTATGACTTTATAATTAAAGTTTTTGTTATTAACTAACTAAGAATATATATGATTCAAAAGAAAAAATTGAGATAAGAGAATATATATTGTGTTGGTAAATTGGTCATGATTTTAAATATTTTTTGTTTATTGGTAAATTGTCATCTTTTATTATCTTTTATTATGGTAGACTCATTTATATTTTATGTTTATTAGTGGCTTATGGTTGATAGTCTGATGTTATTCTATTTTACAGTGATTGACTAAAACAAAATTGCGTATAATTTTTAGGATTTTGAGTCTTTAGTAAATATCAATTGGATTTTATATTACTAACCAAAAATCTACATTTTCATGCTCTCTGTTATTAACCTTTCATTTTCTAGTGTTGCATATATAGTAATTTTCTGCTAAGATTTTGAGTCTTTAGTAAATCTTGGTTTTATTTGGTTGCTAGTGATTGTGCTTTACTTACGTGACATGCACTTTAACTTGTTTTATTCACTTCTATAAGGTTCTTGTCTCTAGACTTTTAGTAATCATTATAACATCGGGTCTTTTCCCTTTGATAAGAAATTTTGTTCGATAATAATATGTTTGTCTTCTTTACAATATGAGAAGTTCTGATCAGAAACTTGAAAATGTGGAAATTTGTACCTTTTAGTTTATTTAGATCCTTCGATATTTTTTTTTAATTTTTTTTTGAAAAGATTGTTGATTTGTTTGGTTCGAATATTGAAGGCAAGACATCCTCAAATATAACACTTACTTCTTTTCACAATAATCATATATATATACACACACGTATACATAAAAGAGCATATATTATATATATGTGTGTGT
>OVAV01002950.1:0-10472 GCA_900406375.1 Iberis amara
AATTTTAAAAATGATGCAATATATAATATCATTTTTTGTAACTGACACATATAAAAACATCAATTGAGAAAATTGATTTAAATTTTTGTGTCAATTAAATAACCGACATAATTTTTTAAATCATTTATTATAAGTGACAAAAATACTAAAATCAATTGTATAAATTGATACAAAATATAACATCATCTTTAATAAGTGATACATACTAATATTAATTATACAATCAATGCAACATTAACATCAATTATTTTTATTGATGTAAAATTTGCACCATCACTTATTAAGTCATTTGTTTAAGTGATGTAAAATTCATTTATATCATTTACAAATAATGCAAAAATTAAAAATAAATGACACAATATATCCTTTTTCTTGTAGTGATGTTCAAAGAACGATGGTAGTTTCAAAAGTAATATCAAGGAAGTAGCAATAATAAAAATTTCCTTTTATTTTAATTTATCTTGCATTAATAGTAGTAATGATTTCACATGTTTTTAAATGTGTTGTAACAATTTTATTAACATGAAAATGCATTTTAAAACAAAAATATCAAATTATACAAATTCGTTAGTTCATGTATTAAACTGGAAAATCTTAATAGTTCGTGTAATATTCGGGAGACTAAAAAATATTGGTAAATATCGTTAACGCCAGTTAGCTTCCGTTACATAAAATTGTGATTTTGAAAAGTTCGGGTATTAAGATGGCAACCAAAAAAATATTGATGTATTAAAATGGTAACCGGAAAAGTTTGTGTATTAAAATAACAAATGTATAAAGTTAGAGTATTTTCGGGTTTTTTCCCATATAATTATAACAAATAGGATTTATTCCTTTGTTTTATATGATACATTACTTGTCTTTTTTTTTATTTGTCGTCGACGATTCATTACTTGTCTATTGTTTGATTCTTAATTTTATTTTGGTAGGTTGACAATTCAAAGATAAGCAGAGGAAAACGTTCCAATAAACTTTGTTTTATTTTTTTTTCGTGTCTAAAAAAATACAATTAATGGGTAACGTTTTTCCTGGTTTTGTGATAGAGAATAGATATTAAACGGTCTTTAATTTCATATATTATGTCTTTGACCAATGATGTCTCACGCCAATCTTTTCTTGTTTGATTGTGTAATCATTCGATAATAGTGTGCCTTAATATAATTGTTTAGAAACCGAATTCCATTCCAAAATATTGAACATGTTCAGATATTGAGTTTCATTTCATATATGGGGTGTGGTTTGAAGTATTAATTATTATAAGGTGGAACGAACACCGTATACATGTCATCTCTGACATGGGTTTAGTGAATGGTTTGAAGAATGATGATTATATAAAGAGCATGACTTAGGTTCATAGCCCTTTCATCTTTGTAAATTTTTTTTTTTGTTTTCCATTATCTGTTCATTTTCCTTTTTATTTTAAACATAATTTCTAAGATTTGAAATTTTTTATTTAGCTATGTTTTATCACTTTATTTTTTGGTAAGATTTTAATATTATTTTGTACCATCCATTTTTCTCATTAACTTTTTAATTTAGGACTGGACAAAATAACCAGAACCAAAGAACCAAACTGTACGGAACTGAAAAAACAGGTTCGGTTCGGTTATGGATCCGATTGATTCAATTATGTAGATTAATGGTTTTTGGTTAATAACCGAACCGAACCGAAAACCGGAATCAAAACTGAAATAACCAAACATTAGTTAGTAAAAGTATAAAATCCTAGTTTCAAGGTTGTTGTTTTTGAAGTTTGGTTGATCTAATCAGTTATAAGAGGAAGAAGGGGACTTTCATTATTGTGTTTGCATTATTTTTTACTCTTTTTGGTTGGGTTTTTTACCTCAATATATCGTTAATAGATATAGTTTCTCTTTTATAGTGTCTAATCCTAGAAATTTTCCCATGATTCGTCGATGCATACAATATTTTATGTTGTGTGTGCCTTAAAACAACTTGATTGTTATTGATTCTCTTGTTGAAATGTTGAATATTTTGCCAATTAACTTTACTACGGTTCGAGTGTGTGTTTATACTGGTTTTGTAGGATCTGATATAATTGCATATATGCTTATGTTAATATGTTTAGTTTAAGTTAAACCAGATTTGTACGTTCAATGAGTTTGTGTGTATGTGAAAAACATGGTGGATCAAGTTTTAAATCCTTTATAATGAACATTGGAATTAGATGTGAATTGTGCAAATATTTGGATTTGAGGTGACTTGTTCTGTTTTTTCAACAAAAAAAAAAAATTATTGGGTTTTTCGGGTATTTTCGATTTACAGATATTTCGGATAAAATATCCGAAAAATCAAAATTGCCCGATATTTCGGTTTCAAAATGGTTCTAGATTTTTAGAACCAAACCGAACTGAATCGATCTGATCCAAACTTTTATCATATTCTAAATGAATCTTATGTTAGTAGAACCAAAAGAATTGAAACAAAGCAGGACCAAACAAAACCGTTTATCCGAACGCCCAACATTTTAACTCTTGTAAAAGGTGGGAAATGCATTTTCTAACCATATAATTTTGTAAGTCGACTTTTTATGAACATGTTACAAAAATGTATTGTATTAAATACTTTTTTAATCATAGATGGATTGAATCAATAAGATATAATTTTTTATTTGGTAAAATTAGATAAGTCACTTTTATTCATAATAATAAATAATAAGCGTTATATTAAATCTTAATTTATGGCCAATGCCAACTGGCTAGATTGTTTTCCTAGTGCTACAATTCATATGCTTTAATGGGGTGCCTCTGATCACCGGCCTTTACTATTGGATATCTCTGAAAAAAGATGGTCAGGTCCTCATTTGTTCAAGTATGATAATCGTTGGAAAGGAAATCAGGAGTTATCACAAGTGATTACCAATGTATGGAACTCTCAGTGTGTTTCAGTGTCTCCATCCCACTTCTCTATGGCTCTATCCTATTGTAGAAATGGGATCAGTCAGTGGAAGAGAAATGCTAATCTGAATGGCCAACAAAGAATACAATCTCTGAAGATGCAGCTTCATCAGGCTTATGATCAAGACGCAAATGACTATAATTATTTGGCATCTCTCAAATTTCAGTTGCGTCAGGCATATAAAGATGAAGAGGCCTATTACAGATGTAAAAGCCGTGCACTCTGGCTCCAAGCAGGGGAGAAAAGCACAAGGTACTTTCACTCCAAGATGAAGATGAGGAGGCACATGAATCGAATTGTGATGATTGAAGATAATGAAGGCAGATTGCATACCAAAGATGAAGAAATACATCAGGTCTTTCTTGATTATTTCACAAATTTATTTACCTGTTCTGAATCTTCTGAGTCCATCGACTATGCTGCTTTCCAGTCTATGCAGCCTAGAGTTTCCCTGCACATGAATCAAGAGCTGACAAGAGAAGTTACTAACACTGAAATCTGGGCAGCTCTGCAGCAAATGAATGAGGATAAAGCCCCAGGTCCAGATGGGCTAAATGCAGGTTTTTTAAACATCATTGGAACATAATCAAAGCCCAAGTAACTGCCTTCATTCAAAACTTTTTCACTCAGAACCAACTTGACCCTAAAATAAACCATACTCTCATCTGCCTAATTCCTAAAAATAACTCTCCTAAACACCTTAAAGACTATAGACCAATTAGCCTGGCCAATGTAGCATACAAACTTATCACCAAAATTATGGCAAATAGATTGAAGCTTATGCTAAATCAAATTATCTCTCAAAACCAGTCGGCTTTTATACCCGAAAGGCTCATTACCGATAATGTTTTAATTGCACACGAATTAATTCACTCTCTCACTACTAGAAGGCGTGTTCAGCCCTATATGGGATTGAAATTGGATATTACAAAAGCTTTTGATAGAGTCAATTGACAATTTTTGGAGTTTATGATGCTTATACTTGGTTTTTCAGAGCAATGGTGTTGATGGGTGATGCTATGTGTAACCTCCCCAACTTTTTCAATTCTCATCAATGGAACTCCAGTGGGATACATAAACCCTCTCACCTTATCTTTATTTATTAGTTTCCGAGGGCCTTTCCTTCCTTATTCAAAATTTAGTGAGACAAAACAAGCTTCATGGTTTTATGGCTAGTGCTAATGGACCTCCAATATCCCACTTATTTTTTGCGGATGATTGCCTTTTGTTCTGCCAAGCTGATGCAGTAGAATGTCAGAATTTGTTAAATGTTTTACATTTATATGGCAAGAGTTCAGGCCAAAAGGTTAACTTCTCTAAGTCTAGTATTATATTCAGCAAGCACTGTCCTGTCTCTATGCAGCAGCAACTTCACTCTCTAACAAATATTTTACAAGTATGGGGGATAAGCAAATACCTAGGCCTACCAGAGATGTTTGGTAGGAATAAATCAGAAAGGTTTCAATACCTAGTGCAGAGAGTAAAGCAACAAATGGAGCATTGGACATCTAAGCTATTGTCTCCTGCAGGCAAGGAAACATTACTGAAAGCTGTTGTCTCTGCATGCAATTCCATCGTATACAATGTCTTGTTTCCTTCTGCCAAATAGGTTGCTTACTGAATTAATGAAGATGATGAGACGATTTTGGTGGCAATCTGACCTTACTCAGAAGAAGATACATTGGATCTCATGGTCAAAGGTTACCAAAGCTAAGACACAAGGTGGTATAGGTTTTCGGGACTTGAAGCTATTTAATTTGTCTTTATTAACAAAACAAGCATGGCGGTTAGTGCAAAATCCTGGTTCCCTGGTTGCTCAGGTTTTTAAAGCTAAATATCACTCAAGAATGCCTATACAGGAGGCAACCATACGTAGAAATTCAAACAATGCCTGGAGGAGTCTAATTGCTGCCTTGCCTTTGCTGAATCATGGTCTTTATTGGTTTGTGGGTAGTGGACATAGAATAAGGATATGAAAGGACAACTGGTTGTGCAGAACCTCCTATTCTCCAGCATCCAATCCCCCATTAGAACCATTAGTATCATGGACAGTAGACAAGCTTCTCAGACCAGGCTCTATGGAGTGGGATATTGTGAAGATCAATTCACTGTTAAGTCCAGAAGATTTCCCTTTAGTATTATCCATTCAACCATCAAGCATTGGTACTTCAGATGCTCCTCTATGGAAGTTCTCATCTACTGGGAATTTTACTGTTAAATCGGCTTATCATGCGGCTCATGATCTTTATAACAACTCCCTATCTCTATCACAACATGGATCTCTACCAACCACTATTTGGAAACTCCCCATCCAACCAAAAATCAGACATTTCCTCTGGAGAGTTATGCACAATGGAATTGCAGTTATAAGTGCTTTGAACAGAAGGGGATTCATATATCAGCAAACTGTATGCTTTGTGGAGAAGAAGAGGAAACATTGAATCATCTTTTTTTCACTTGCCGTGTTTCAAAAGAGATATGGCAATTGGCTCCTATTGAGAGCTTTGACTCAGGAAATATTAGTTCTGATGATCTAATTCACAATTTACAATATGTCCTCAATTTAAGTGTCTGTTTTTCAACTGCAGATAAGCTGAAGGTCTCCTCCTATCTAATTTGGCAAATATGGAAGCTAAGGAATGCAAAAGTATATGAATCTAATCATTGGGGCATTCCAGATGTTATCAACAGAGCATTAATGACTGCAAGGCAATACAATGATGCGCAAACTCAGATTGACTCTCAGAGCAGGCCTGACTCTACTCTTCACACAAGTTATCCTTTATCAAATGCCAATGTACCTGTTTTATTTACTGATGCTTCTTGGGTGAATTCACAAGAAAGAATTGGTGTTGGCTGGATCTTAACTTATAATAATCAACTGTTGGTTCAAGGCTCTTCCTCTGCTTTGCCTACACCAACACCTTTCCATGCGGAAGCATATGCAGTAAAGGATGCTCTCCTGCATCTTAGGAGACTAGGTTATGCCTCTTTCACAGTTTCAAATGACTGTGCAGAATTAATGAGTAAGTTGCAGAAGGGGCTTAAGACAAGTATTGCTCACCCTCAGTTCAATCTTTGGCATCATTCAAGCACTATGATCCTTAGGGATATTATTAATATAAGTCGCTCTATTGATGTCATGTCTTTTGGCTTTATATCTAGAACTCTGAACTCGGTTTCAGATCATTTAGCAAATGTCGCTAGGAGGTCTAATGCCTCACCTTGTATAAAACTTTTGTACTAAGCTTATGTAGTAAATAAAATTTGGTTGACAAAAAAAAAAAAATTGAAGTGGCATTTGTAAATTTTTACTATAAGTTAAAGGTTATCATTTAAAATGACTTGTGACATGTTAGTAAAGTGACATGAGTTTTTCTAGACCTTAAAAGAACATATTTTCAATGCATTTTAAACTTTAAATAATTTTGAATCAAATTACTCGAAAATTTGAAATAAGTTAAGTCAGATTTTCTTTTTAAAGAAGTCTTTAACTAAATTAACATTAATGAATTCAAAGGTTTAAGTCAATATTAATTGACATTTTTATAATATAACACATAAATTAAAAGTTATTTTTGGAAATCTATATTATTAAATGAGAAACATTAATTAAAGAGTAACATTAGTTTGATAAAAAAATTACATTAACTATCATTGATTTAGAAGACAAACCAAAAGAATTCATTAAGGATAATAGTGACAAATTAAATATGTCGTAAAAATGTGTAAGAAACCACTAAATTAAGAAATTTTAAAATTAAATAAGGGTGATAAATGAAATATTATATGTAATAAACGTAGATATTTTATGTTTGTTACAAGTATTAACAATAATGAAATTTAGCATATTTCTCATATACTAAGACACGATTATAAGCACAGATTTGTTTATTAACTTGTATAACAACTTAGAAATCCTTCATTTCAAATACAATATAAATTTCCAACCTAGGTTTTAACTTTTTGATTATAATGTTTTTTGTAACTAATATTTATCATTTGTTAGCATAATATTTAGTTAGTTAGATTGAAATATCTGAAATCCAAATTTAAATATGTTTATTAGGTTCAATTTGTTTCTTTATTTTATTCCAATAAACGAATTCAAAGTGACTTATCAAAATTTAAAGTATATGTTAAAAATATATTTGTATACTCAGTTAAATAATTTTTGTTTTAAATTAATTAATATAATAACTTCATCTTTTAAATCTATAGTTTTTTTCTTAACCCCTTTTAAATATATAGTTTAGTACAACACATCTCATCAATTATCAAATATTAATATACGTTAAATTTAACATATAATTTATGTAAAAGAAAATATCATTGCGGGTCAAAACTAGTGATTAGTGAATTAGTAGTACTTGTAAGCAGAAGATTGAAGAAGAAATTTGTAAACTTTAGTTTTTCATTTCAATACAAGAGTTTTCTCATTACATCAAATACTCTTTATATACCATAGCAAAACCTTAAACCTAGATGCCCTAGAATACAGCTATCACATTCTCATTGTTCAGTCAACATTTCAAATCTGTTATGGAGCTGAATGTTACAGATGTGATTTGCTTTATTTGGCTCTGTAAGTTTGCTCCTAACTTCTTTTGTCTTTATGTTGCAGGTAGAACAAGAAGAAGACCGTTGCTCCTTCTTGTTTGTTGCTTCTGCGAATAGGCTTGCTTCTGCGGATGGGCCTGTTTGAGAGTTGGGCTTCTTTATATTTGAGTCTGCAAAAAGAAGAGTCTCTTTTTCAGACAGAGGTTTTGGCTTATCACTTACACTCCCCCTCAAACTTTGTGTCCGATTAACCGGAGGATTATCGACGCCAAGTTTGAACCGGAGTAAACATAATGGATTGGATGCTAACGACTTTGTGAAGATGTCAGCTAGTTGAAGATGGCTTGGAATCTGGTTCACAATCAAGGTCCCAAGAGCTACTCTTTCACGAACGTAATGGAAATCAGTGTCGAAATGCTTGCTTCGACTGTGCATAGCTGGATTTGTAGAGACGTAAATTGCTGATTGATTATCGCAGTAGAGCTCAGGTGTGCAAGGTTGTGGAATTCCTAGTTCCTTCATCATGTAATTTAACCAGGTAATTTCTGATGCTGTTTCAGACATTGTTCTGTATTCTGCCTCAGTTGAGCTTTTGGAGACTGTGGAGTGTTTCCTTGAAGACCATGAGATGATATTGCTACCAAGGAAAGTACAGAAGCCTCCTGTTGATCTTCGAGTTTCTTTACAGCCGGCCCAATCGGAATCACTGTAAGCTCTCAATGTAAAGTCAGTGTCCTTACTGAATGTGATACCCATTTGAATTGTTCCCTTTAAGTATCTTAGGATGCGTTTTAGGAGCTTGAAATCATGATCAGTTGGCTGATGCATTCGTTGACAAACAAAATTGACTGCATATTGTATATCCGGTCTTGTTAGTGTGAGATACTGTAATTTCCCAGCTAATGACCTGAAGTAAGTTGGATTTGTGAATGGTTCAGGTTTTTCCAGGACTCTATCAAGTTGCAGTGGAAGGGGCGTGTTAATGGGAGCACAGTCTGCCATTCCAGCAAGATGCAGTAAGTCTTCACAATATTTTTGTTGAGATAGGAATAGGCCTGTTTGTGAGAAGTGTGCTTGAATGCCTAAGAAATAGTGAAGTTTGCCTAGGTCCTTCATTCTGAAAGTAGTGTTCATTTCTGCAAGGAGTTTAGAGATTAGGACTTTGTTGTTACCAGTAATAACACTACAAGAAATATGACTATCGATAGCGTACCAGGANTTTTTCCAACGCTAAGGAAAGCCATATTTCTTGTAGTGTAACCATGTCATCTACATATAGTAGTAGCATGATAACATCTTTATCTTGCATAAAAATGAATAATGATGGATCCCTTTTGCTGCATTGAAATCCAAACTCAATTAAATAGGCACTGAATCTATCAAACCAGGCACGTGGAGATTGTTTGAGTCCATATAGTGATCTGTGTAGCTTGCATACGTGTGTTGGTTTTGACTTATCAATAAATCCAGGAGGTTGTTTCATATATACAGTTTATGTGAGAGTGCCATGTAAGAAGGCATTCTTGACATCAAGTTGTTTGATGTCCCAGCCCATAACTGTTGCAGTGTGTAGTACTAGTCTGACTGTAGCAGTTCTAACCACAGGGCTATAGGTCTCTAATTAGTCAATTCCTTCCTCTTGATTGAAACCCTTAGCTACAAGTCTAGCTTTTAGTTTATCCAGACTACCATTTGCGTGTAACTTGGTTCTAAATACCCATTTACATCCAAGTACATGCATTGATGGGTGAGCAGGAACTAGAGACCATGTCTATGTTTCTTTACATGTTGCAAGTTCTTCCTCCATAGCAGCAGTCCAACCAGGGTCTTTGAGAGCAGCTGTGACTGTTTTTGGTAGAGGATAGGATGTCTTTTCAATCAGTAGGATGTATTTGGGATTAGGCTTTCTAATGCATGCTTGAAGTCGTGTAACCATTGGATGAGTTGAGGTAGAAGAAGTGCCATTGTTGTCTGACCTGACTGACCTTGGTGATGAAAGTGAGATGTTGTCGCTAATAGGAACAGAATCAGAGTCTGCCGTACGCACAACGCATTCACTTTCATCAGAAGTAGTCATGGTTTCAGACAGAGGAACTTGTGTAGATGAATCTGTAGTTGTTTGTGAGTTGTTAGATGTTGAAGGTGAGTGATCAGGCTGATTAAGTAACAGAGGAGGTTGTGTAGGTAAAGTGGGAAGCTGATGAATGAGAGGGGCTTGAACTTGAATTGGAATTGTTGGTGGCATGATTGGAGTGTTCATAGGTAGTGGATTCTCCTTAGGCAGAAAGCTTATTTTCTAGGCTTCGAGTATAATTGTATTTGCAGTAGTGTGATAGTGAGCATATTTATCTGCAAAAGGAAAAGAGTGTTCATCAAATAAGACATGACGGCTGATGTAAACTCTACCTGTGGGTGGGTATAAGCAGCTATAGCCCTTATATTTTTCATTATAACCAAGGAAAACACAGTGTAGAGATCTAGGTTCAAATTTATTAGTTGTATAGTCACGTAGAGTTGGAAAACAAGTGCAACCAAAAGCTCTTAAAGCAGAATAATCAGGAGCCTTACCAACTAGTTTCTGATATGGACTAATATTACCTGGAATGGTTGATGTAGGCAGTAAATTTATCAGAAAATTAACAGTAAAGAATGCTTCCACCCAATATTTGTGAGGTAGTTTGCTATCAATAACATAGAGAGCCCCAATTCAGTGATGTGTCTATGCTTTCTTTCAGCTAGACCATTCTGTTGTGGTGTGTGTGGGCATGATATTTGTTGTTGGATACCACTGGTTTGAAGTTTAGTGAGAAATTTGGTGCTTGTAAACTCTCCCCATCCATCACATTGAAAATATTGAATCATGCAATTAAATTGGTTTTCTACCAGACTTTGAAATAGACAGAAAGTGTTAAAGAAATCTGATTATTGCTTAAGTGGGTAGAACCAACAATGTCTAGACCAGTGATCAATAAAAATAACATAGTACTTAAAGC
>OVAV01002952.1:0-10471 GCA_900406375.1 Iberis amara
ATATATATATATATATATATATATATATTTTAATTTTTACATAATTTAAGTATAAATGAAGCGTCTGCGGGCCGACCCGCTAAACCGCAAAATTCGTGGGTGCGGACTTGGACATCCTAATAATTGTCTATGGGTTTTGCGGGTCAATCCGCCATGGGTTAAAAAAATTTGAACCCGTTGCGGGGCGGGCAATATGGCGATGGTTGGCCCGTTTGATACCTCTATATATAGGTACACAAATTTTGAATGTTTATATATATATATATATATATATATATATATATATATATAAAGGTTAAATATTCAATTATTGTTAAATTTTAGAGGAAATAAATGAATAGAATTAAAAGTTGTGCTGGAAAAATATAATGTATGCAATCCGAATTTGCAATTTAAAAGAAGAATTGTTGAAAAGTGCTACGTAGAGATTGAATATATATATTTTTGTAAACTTTAATTCCTGGATCATAACTGATCGGTTCAGATTGTTTAATAGCTTAAACTCTATTCAAAATGAAAATTTACATTCATATAACGAGCGATTAGATTTGAATTATGATATAAATGGAGAGACCGCCTAAACAACAACCACTATATGTTTTTTTTTTAGGGGGGAGGGGTGGGGTTTAATAAATGTAAGAGTCTGATGTCAGTTAAATTTCTGAGAGTTTTATTTGGGTTAAAGATTGGAGTATATATGGTTTGGTTAGATTGATTTTTCAAATGCAAAACAGCAAGGATTCAATTTTATTAAACGGCTTGACGTAAGAAGCTATTAGGCCATAAACGGGCCATGTAGGGCCTTGATTCAGCCCATTGTATGTGTGAGGCACTATAACTTTAAAATAAACTTTAGTATATAATTAATTACAAAAGTTCCACTTTCGCCAAATTTTTAACGTCCTGATTCAGATGATTTTAAGCGAACATACACAATCCTTTCACATTTAGATTACAAATAACACATCACATCACATAACATACATACCACAACAAACATCAACACAAACAAAAAACATAAAACTAGTAAGAAAGATAAACGGTACATTGCAAAACAGTCTCAAACCCATCAGTAAACTGAAGCGGTTGTTGCGTCTGCGTTCCACTTGATCCTGTAAACGTTTTAACAACCGCAAATCCTCTAGCATTCACATACTTCCCAGTCCCTCCCATTACACCTAAATGCGATTCCGAAACCGCGGTTCTATGAACTCCAAAAAAACTTATACTATCTTCATAACCTCCACTCTCAAACATAGCCGTAAACGCCATTGTTTGGCTAGTTCCATCAACCGCACTAGCCACATAATATCCTTGTGCTTTTCCTAAAAGCCCAGACCCGAGTTCATGTCCTTCGGTTAGTTCATCGTCTATCACTGTCATTGTCCCAAACATAAGCATTTGAAGAGCAGAACCACTTGGAAGTTGACCACCGTTAGCAACAGGAAGACCGTTTAAAAGGTTGTTATTTCCGTTATTTCCGTTATTCTGGAGAACGTTAGCTGTGGTTCCTCCGAGTCCGACGAGAAAAGGGACATTGTTGTTGTTGACTATTCCGTTATTGTTGTTGTTCGATGGAACTCCGTTGTTTACGGGAAGGTTTGCCCCGTTAGGTTTAGCGAACGGGAGTTGTCCGCTTAAAGCCGGGTTTGCGACAACTCCCGTTACAGCTCTAGCAGTGGGGTTTGAACCGCCGAGTATATCATGCATAAAGAATACTAATGTGTGGTCAGGACCTGCACCACCACCAAGAGCTGGTCCTGAACCTACACCAGAACCAGTTCCTGAACCACCAGCTGATGGTAAGGGACTGGTGCCTGAACCACTAGCTAATGGTAGAGATCCAGGACCACTGGTAGGTAAAGAACCTGAACCACTAACTGGTAAAGGATTAGGACCCGTTCCTGAACCACCAGTTGATGGTAAAGGACCAGTACCTGAACCACCAGCTAGTGGTAATGGACCAGGATTAGTGGTAGGCAAGGAGCCTGAACCACTAGCTGGTAAAGGACCAGGACCAGTAGTAGTCAAAGGACTTGAACTAGTTGATGGTATTGACCCTACTCCTGTACCGAGACCAGTTGATTGTATTGGTCCTGTTCCCACAGGACCTGAGCCAGACGCGGGTAAAGGACCCGGGAAGGAACCTGATCCAGTACTTGTGGATGGAAATGTATCATCTTCATCAAGAAGTCGAGCCGCAGATGCAAAAGACACTACGAGAGCTATAACTAGAAAAGAGAGTATCTTTTGACCTGCCATTGAACAAGAAGGTTGATCAGAGAAGTAAAAGATTGTTGTGTTGAATATGTGATGATAGAAGCTGATTCTCAAAGCGTATATATATAAATAGACAAAGTGATATTGTTAATAGAAATATAAATGGAGTTGATGAAATATATGGAGCAGGTAATTAACAGCTTTTTTCATCCTTACCAAAAAAACAGCTTTTTTCATTATCTGGTGGTTTGGTTTTGGAAATGAAACATACAAAACAGAAGAAAAATCAGCTAAAACATCTCCATGATATTTGAATATTAATTCATGACATTTAGTTTCCTATTTTTAACAAACTGTATATTAATAAGAATGATTAATATGACTTGAAATATGGTCCGTCTTTGCCGCAACGGTAAGTTTAGATTTGATTTGACTAAACTACTTCAAATGATTTTGGGAATATTACTTTCTTTTTATAAAACAACTAACTAATCCGCGGATTATATTCATGTTTTTTATTATTAAAAATAATATTATACAATTATGATATTAGTAGATAAAAATAATTTGTTTTGTGCATGTGTAATAGATTAAATTTTCGTTTGATTTTATTAAAATTACTTTGTTTGTAATTACTAATTAGGTGTTACTTGCAAAGGTTATTTAGATAAATTAATTACATATTCAAGTTTATCTACGAAATAGTCCTTAACATTTTTGTTTTACACTTACCATATAATATATGGATATTCAATAAGTGAACCAATTCTCTCCATTATTCGAAAGGCAACAAAAACAAAAAAACAAAGAAAGTTCCAACTAAGTAGTCCATAAAAACCATAAAACTACTAAAACACAAAATAACTAAACCACCAAATCTTCTTTCATTATTTTTAGTTAGAAGGAGCGAAGAAAATAGCATCAGAAGTCCTCTTAGATCTGAAAGCCTTCTCCACCTCCGGACCCACCTTAAACGCCGCCTGCAAAACCTCCGGCGACAAAGCCTTCCACACCGATGTCTTCCCGGCCAAATGTGTAAAAATTGGACTACAAAAACATTCAAAAAAATATTTCAAATTAACTTCATTAAATCACTAAAAAGATACAACTAAAGTAGTTCTTGATCTAATGGTATATATCTACTTAAAAGCAAAAACAATTAAAAAAAAAAAAAAGAAAGAAGAAAGTCTTACTAATATAAAAAAAAAAATATAAAGAAGAAACAGTTAGAACATGGCCGAGACCAAAAAGAGCAAGCACGAGCTTGCGGCCCATTTTATATAAAAATGTATAAAGAAAGAAGAAAGAGTCTTACTCAGGAGTAGTGACAATGGAGAACCAAGACAAGCCATCAGAATCAGCAATCTTAGACACAACAAAGAACCTAGGAACAATGAACAAAGCACCAGCTTTCACTTGTGTCTCAAGAACTCTCTTTCCATCAGCTCCAACAATCTGAACACGACCACTTCCACCTACAATGTAAGTAACTTGAAGAGCAGAGTCACAAGAGAAACCAGGTGAACACATAGAGTGTCCATCAATCCTCACAAGATCAGCTCCAAATCCAACTTCACCAACTAATGGAAGATTCTTTGTGTTCAAAACAACAACTCTTCCTCCATTCTTGATATCAACATCAAGAGGAGCTTCTAAGCAATTCAATACAAATCCTTCTCTATCACCTTTCTTAGGTGAAGGCATCTTCAAATTTGAATCCACCTTCACAATTCCATTACCTACACAACCGGAACCGGAACAGAACACATTGGTATGAAACATTTTAATAGAGTACCCAAAGTCATAGAACCCCAATTTGTGAAATCTCAACAACAAAATTTCAATGATATATAAACATATTGAAAAAATATTAATACATATAACTAAATTGTAAAAATGTTGGTAAAAATATTTTTATAACAAATATTATGTTGGCCATAAATTATTGTTGCTTTATTTTATAAGTCTTAAGAATATGTATTTGTCTAGATTAGTTTTTCATTATATATTTATTCCATATGTAAACTTTTTATACGATAAATATTGAAACATTTTAATGGAGCCCATGTAACTATATTGGAAAATGTTAATATATATAACTAAATAGTAAAAATGTTGGTAAGAATATTTTTATAATAAATTTGATCTTGGCCATAAATTATTGTTACTTTATTTTATAAGTATTAAAAATATGTATTTGTCTAGATTATTTTTTTATTCTACATTTATTATATATGTAAATTTTTATATGATAAAAATTAAAAATTAATATTTTTAATTATATGGGATCAGTGAAGATCTGGCTCTGGTTACCTGTTTGAGATCCAACCAGCTTCTTGACTGTGGTCTCATCTAGATCCCATGCTCTACCAACAAACTCTGTTGAGAATCCAGTGAAGATTCCATTGGATCCGGTTAAGTAAAAGTCAGTGAATTGTCCTGCTTTGTGACCCTTGTGAGTCTCACCAAGGAAGAGAATGACTAGCTCAGTGTCTTCATTGTTGAACCACCATGTCACTATACCAAAAGGTAAAGCTATGGAATCTCCTTTCTTGATTTCAATCACTTTCTCTTCTTTCTCAGGGAGTACAATTCCAGCTGTTCCAGCTCCTGAAAAATTTTTACAAGAAAATAATCTTTTAACTCCTTAATTTTCTATATATTTCAATATTCAAATCTCCAAGCCTTCTACATTTTTAATCTCGATATAATATTTGTGATTTATGAGCATAAATCATGCAAGTAGGACACATCTTTTTAATTGATTTTAGAAAGAAAAAAAATTAAATGTAAATGCATGTTTATGTTTTGGATGAGGATATCTTATATGTGATTAGTAAATCCAAATTTAAATAAAATTTGAAATTGAAATTAAAAATTTTAAAATCTATCATATTTTTTTCAAATTTGTACTGTTTTTTATTTGTTTTCTGTTTTTAGTTACGTATTTAATGGTTGTTGAATAACTTTTTAGGTAAAATAAGATTCTATCTTAGAATAGCTATATATATATATATATAGTATTTAATTTTTTTATTATTATTATTAGTATCGTAGACGTTTTGAAACAATATGATTAATACGTTAGTTTTATTTATTTCTTTTTTCTTTTTTAATTAGTTTTATTTATTTCATGCGAAGTTTTATTTATTTCATGCGAAAGATCACAACAGATTTATGATTTATGGAAGAAAAAAAACTAATAATCAAGACACAAAAACATAAAAATTTGTGAACTTGAACAAACCCATTAAACAAAAAGAGATGATTATATAAAAAAAAAAGTGGTAAACTTTGTTGAAAAAACATTGCATTAAAAGAGAGTGAAGTAATCAAAAATAAGATCTAAAAGAAAAAGACTAACCTTGAAGAACATAAGCGACCTTAGAGGAATCAGAGTAACGAGGAATAGCCAAACCATACTTCTCAAGAGCTAGCTTAGCGGCTCCAATGTTGCCATTTTTTAGCATCGGTAACTCTTCAGGACACCATGCAAAGTACGAACCACCGTCTCCTCCGTACACCTTCTTTGGTAGTCTCGGTGAAAGATCCAAATCCATTTTGTTAAATGCTAAAATGTTAAAACAGTGAAAGAAAGATTTGTAGATATGAAAATGGATTGAGAGATAAAAGAGAGAGAGCACGTATTTATAGTGGAGTTTGAGATTATCTATTCTGTTATTAATTGAGAGATTTGGGAAACAAAATCTTTGACTTAAATGATTATTTGACCAGGATAATGCCCTCATTAATTGTTAAATTATCCATTTTTTTTATTAAAGCCTTTTCGTGATTATCGAGTCTAAATAACCTCCTCGTAATTATCCAATACTTAGAGCATTTCAAGATTCTTTGATTATTAATAATATTTAAATGAATATTTGGTGTGACTTAGGTTTAAGTGATTTTAGATGATTTTTGGTGAATTAAAAAATTATATAATTTTTTGAAAAATTTTATACAATCTCACTTAAATTTATGGGATTTAAACTTTGGGTTTTTTACCTAATAAACTCCACAAAACACTCTAAAATTACTAGAAATTCACAACTTAAAATATTTTCAATAACAATAGATTTCATAAGACTTTTTAAAAAAATTTCTAAATAACATTTCTCAACCCTCCCCTTTTTATTTTTGTGGATTTTATAAGATTTTTTTAATTCTTTTTTTAATAACACTGAATTTATCCTTTTAATACAAATTATTAATACACCCCCTTAGTTAAAACATCCAGACTAAATTTTTTTTTTAATTTAATTTTTTAATTTAATATACATTAAAAATATTTCAACTAATTAATAAAAAGCTAGCATTTTGTTATAAGTTATGAAGTATTTAATATCTCTAAAATAAATTATATACCAAAATGGAGAGAGATGAATTAGTATTGATAATAGTTTCAAAGTTGGGTGGGTAATGCATATTAGAAAGAAATAGATTATGGGTAATGGTTAATTGTTAATTTATATTTTTTCCGACATTTATCCATGTATGTTAAAAAAAAATTATTCATTTTATTATTTATATTATTAAACCCTTTTCGTTTTTATAATTTCATAATAATCAAGACTATAGTGATTAGTGATTCATCCGTCTACATAGCTAGATAATTATCTAATACAACTGATTATAGCATTTTCACAATTCTCTTTGATTATTAAATAAATATGAATTAGATTAAAGATAATTGTTTCAAAATTTGTAATGCACATTAAATACTTGACTAGATTGTTATCCATTATAATCGTGTTAGTCTCAAGTCAAAGATGAAATTCTATTTCACATAAATATCTTAATTAATAAAAAGAATATAACTCTTTCCTATGTAGAAAAAAGACTTCTGTTGAGAACTTAGAAAGCCCACTTTAAATTAAAAGGACAAGAAACTCAACTATTTTTACTAGTGGAGTCTATTCTTCTTCTCCACAAGTTCAACAATAATGTGGCAAAACTAAATTATGTTTATTTTCAACTTTGTAGTACCATTTTTTCTTTTTTGAGAATTCCAAAAAAATATATATATTTTTAAGTTTATACTAAGATATAGTGCATAGTCATATGTTCACAAAATAATTAAATTTAACTCAATATAATTTTTTGTACCAAATTTGTGCACATAACTATATAATGGATATTTTTTTTTATAGTGGCATATGTTTTAATTTAGTGTAACTCCATAATAATTTTTGCATATAATGTTTATTATGTGAATTCAAGTTAGCAACATATTTACATATTAGTATATTTGCAACCACATAAATAAATACCATTATGATTTAGACAACATTAAAAAATCATTTAGTTTAATTAAACTCATATATATATATATATATATATATATAATCTATGATAAAATATAAATATCGTTGTTGATTTTTTACATATTGTACTATTTAATTAAATAAAAAAAAAATTGTAGTTATATTATAGGTTTTAAGCAACATAAAATTACCATTAACTATGCAACTAAACATAATCAAATATATATTAAATATATCAAACTATTTTCTTTGACTTGAATGATTATTTGACCAACTTAAGGAGAGGTTATGTATAATGCTCTCATTAATTGTTAATTTTTATGTTTTCTAAATATAAGCTCTCAACATTTTCATTTAGTGAGTCGCTATTTCCTGTAATATGACCTGCGGTCGACGACTTTTTTAGTGTTAGCGCCAGTTCTGTAGGTTTTTCCTTAGCTTCTTTATACTTTGTTGTAGTTATCGGGAATGTGGCTGGTGACTGGTTTTCTTGGGGGCGAAGACTGGCCTCACTCTGGTCGGCTGGGTTTGATTTAACGCTAGATATCGTCATCGTTTATGTTGGATCATTTTTATCTTTTTTAAACAATTATCATGTTTGTTTAAGACAAAAATAATTATCCATGTTTTATTATTATTTTCATAAAGTTATTTTATTTTAAAATCTCCTAATAAAAGACAAAAATAATCACTATAGTGATTCACCCGTCTAAATAGCCTGATAATTATGCAATACACCAAAATATAGCATTAATTGCTAATTCACTTTTTCCCAACAATTATCCATGTTTGTTAGGAGAAAATAATTATCCATTTTTATTCTTTATTTTTCAAAGCCTTTTTGTTTTATAATTTGAGAATAATTAAGGATTATAGTGATTCATCCATCTAAATAGCCGAATAATTATCCAATACAACAAATATATAGTATATTGCAATTCTTTGATTGTTGATAATACTTTTAATAGATAAATATAAATTAGATTATCTTTTCGAAAATGTATAATGCACATACTTAACAAGATTATGGATAATGTTTTAGTTAATTGTTAATTTATATTTTTCCAACAATTATCTAGTTTTGTTAAATAAAGATACAATTATCCATGTTTTATTATTTATTTTATAATAATAATTTAAAACAATAAATATGAATTAAATTATTGATAATTGTTTCAAAATGGATAATGCATCTTGAATACTTGACTATATTTTTATCCAATTAGATCGTTTTAATCCCAAGTCAAAGATGAAAATCTGTTACCATAAATATCTGAATTAATAACAACAATATAACTCTCATCCTAAAACAAAAAACACTATAACTCTTTTCCTTAAAAAAACGAAATAACTCTTTTCCTAATTTATCGAGAAAGAAAAAACTGTTTTTATTCAGAGCTTAAAAAGCCCACTTAACATCATAAGGGCTATCAACTCAACTATTTTTACTACTGCAATAGAGTACAGTCTCCTTCTCCGCAAAGCCCACCACAATGTGACAAAACTAAATCATATTTATTTTTCAACTTTTTGCTAAAAGTACCAAAAAAGTTTGTTTTGGAGATTCTCAAAAAATACCATAGTTTTTTGAATTGTAATAATATCATACATTTTTAATTATTCCAAAAATATCACAAAATATCTTTTATTTCAAAATATCACAAATTAAAACTTTAAATGCCAAAACTAAATCATAAACTATATAAGCCAAACTCATTTAACACTATTAAGATTCGTTTTTTTTATGATTGTGATGTTTTTCGAAGAATTTTTTTTTAATAATATTTAAAAAATTTTTTTTGATGAAATAATATTTTTAAAATAAATGAAAGCGTGTAAAACATACACTTATTTTTGTGGTAATAGGTAGAATTACTCAAAACTCTTTTAATAACTTAATTTAAATATTTTTTTTCCTTTTATAGAAAAAGATGTTGGTCATTTTGATAACATCAAGAAGTTACGTGCTATGACCAAAAATTATCAAGAAACTAACCTATTTTCTCCATCAAAAGCCAAACGTTTTAACATTTTCAACGTGTGTAACAGTGGTTTTAGATGCAACTAGTTGAAGTTGATGGCCGTCCATGGCAGATGCAACTAAGGAAACAAAACATATTTTACGCCTAACTTGTTCAAGAACATGACCTAAAGCCACCACAACACTGGTCACAATCCAAACCAATATATTGTGAAAACAAGACATAGTCCTGTCTTGATTTGTCTCCCACTTTTGTAGTTGTTGATCTTGATACTCAACAACTCTTGAGGGTTAGGCACACTACTGATCTTCATGCAAAAAATAATATTTTTGGTCATGTAGAATATTTTATAAAATCTAAGCGATATATATATATATATATATATATATATATATATATAAAAAAGANTACAAAGCCAAAACTCCGGAAAATTAAACCGGCATATAAAATCAACTGTTAGACTTATGGTCTTGATTTTTCTTTTTTCACGGTTGGATCGATAAATTAATGATCCATAACTATTTTTATAATGTGAGGTTTCGCAACTACGTGAAGTCGAATTCCGGTAAAAATAAGTGTAGAAGTGAACATTTAACCACTTGACCAAAATTACTTTCCCGCTTCTGGTTTCAATCATATGTAGTTTATATTATGATAATACTTTAAAACTTTTGACATTTTGACAATTTCAGCTTTTGTGACATTTAGATCAATAATACCTGATCCATAACCAATCTCTATATATAAAATGGAACATCAACAAAAAGAATGTAGAGGTGGACAATTTCTACTTTCTAAACAAATTATTTTGTGTTGTAAATCATGAATGCAAGAAAAAAAGTTTATTTGCCTTTACATTTTTCAGCAATATTTTTATAAGAAGAATCTAAAAATGTTCTATTTAAAAGCAAACATAAGCACGTAGATTGCTCTTTGAAACTAAAAATGCAAACTAATTGAACATTATTATAATATATGGATAAACACTAACCATATTATCCATCC
>OVAV01002953.1:0-10471 GCA_900406375.1 Iberis amara
CAACTCATAATAAGTGCAGGTATTAATAAACCGTTCTCCCTGTTCAGGATAGGCAACGTAATTTTTTTTAAAATAACCGGGTTTATCTAAGGTCAAAATTCAGACTAATCTCCGAGATTTACAAAAATCCGGTTTAAAGACCAATCTGTCTCTCTACTAGATATTTCATGTCACTCACAATTCACAAAGATTGTGTTACTTCGGATTCTTTAGCTCTTATAGTTGGATTTGGATGAGTTCAAATGCTACATCAGACACTTTTAGATTCCTTCCATTTTAACTAATTGAATTAGTAGCAGTACCTATGAGGAAAACTTCATTATAAAACACACTTTACTGTTAGAAGTTATTACATTTCTTATTTATTAGCCTCAAATGATAGGGAACATTTAAACAAAAACGACCAACAATAGAGGTCTCTACAGTCTACACGAGAAAAGAAGACCAAACGTCGAAAACAGAAATTAAGAAACTTCCATAAGTTTAGTATGAAACTGCAAAAGAAAAGTTCCAAGACGCAAAGCAGTACAACATTGTAGAGACTAAGCTCTCTTGGCAACATCGCTGTCATCAGTCTGATCAAACCCATCTGGACCATTCTCTGTTTTACCGTTCTCTGAGTCACCAAATTGATTGTCACTGCCACCAAATTGTTCATCGGCGCCAAATCCACTTTCAAGCTGATGATCCGTATCATTGCCTAGTGGTTCATGACTGCTAAACTTGTCATCAAAACCAGCGTTAGAGGAACTGCCTTGGGTGAAGTTATCGGTTCCACCAACACCACCAGCAACACCATATCCGCCACCAAAGTTGCTTCCACCACCACCTCCAACGGCATTTCCACCATACGGAGAGTTACCTCCATAACCACCAGCNGAAGAGCCACCTCCGTAACCACCACCTGGAGCATTGTAACCACCAGCACCACCTCCATAACCACCGCCTCCGTAACCACCGCCCCCGTAACCACCAGCTGGAGCACCATACCCGCCACCACCAGGACCACCGAATCCCCTTCCTCCAAATCCACCTCCTCTTTCAGTTGCATAGTTTACCCTAATTCTTCGACCATGAAGATCCTGTATGCCCAAAAAATCCAATTAATAGCTGATTGACAACGCCAAGCAAGAAGGAAATTTTAGCGTTTTCTGAATCATCTAGACAGTCTAAAACCAAAGAACTATTAAACTAGATATACAATCTACAAACCACAGCCCCTTAATTACGAGAGAGAAAGTCACATGCTAGTTAACCATCATGTACCATACCAATGTTGCCAATGAAAGACCAGAAACCTTAATTATTCTATAAACATGCATCATCAGGGCACAGCCGGCTTTGGAAACAGTCAAACATCCACAACAATACATTGAAGATCAGAAAAGTAAAAGACATGACAAAGGAATAAACAACACAACATCTTAGTATCAATAGAAGATGGAAAATTTGTGTGTTACCTGTCCATCCAATTCCATAGCATTACCAGCCTCCTCGGTAGAAGTAAATGTTACAAAACCAAAGCCCCTCGATCTACCAGTTTCACGGTCCACAATAATTTTTGCTACAATTGATATAAAATTAATCAGCTCATAGAGTAAAACCATGATTATTCAGAAGCACAGGTAAAGTTAAAGATTCTTGCAATAACTTAAAAAGAAGATAGTTAGCTAGCTACCATCAACGACTTCTCCATATTTGCTAAAAGCTTCTCTCAAGCCAAACTCATCAGTGCTGTAGGAGATACCTGTAGCACCGTAGCTAGTTATTCATCTGATAAACAAGCGGAGATAAACAAAGCTACCTAACAAAACCAAAATAGAGTTAAAGACACCTCCAACAAAGATTTTTGATGAAGACATGCAACGGATGCTCTGTAGCATAGAGTTAGAGGCAGTGACATGAGTACTGGTCTGCCTGAATATCTTTCCAACTTTACTTAAGAAAGCCATTTGGTGTATATCTGTATTCTGGAAGTAATTGAAAGAACATCCACTTAGTGTTTCGGCAAATAAAGTACAAACCGAAAATATAGTTAGTGTTATCAAAAATGTAGAATCAGAAGATGAAATTTCATGAATAAATGTAAGACTCATCAACAGAAGCGACAATAGAAGCAAGAAGATGCGAACTTTCATCAAATTACAAGAAGGATTATAACAACATCATCTGTTCTTATGGTTACTAACTATTGGTGATCGATCATACTATGCGCCATAATCATCAATTCGAAAGAAGATCCATAGATTTGACCTTATAAGGTCAACTTAGTAAACCCACGTCTCGCATCACTCAGTACCGTAAAACGAAACATAATGAGCACCTCTAAGCTGCTAATCGAAATACCTAATATTGCAGGAGAGAATCATAAACAACGGAAGAGCAGAAAATCAACAAACAGAGAAAAATCTAGCCTCGGATCATTGAGTGAACCATCATACTATCAAATCGAATCTCTTAAATCAAAAGAAACGAAAAATTTAAACAGAAAGAAGAAAACCAATCGAGGAGACTGTACTCACTCTCTAGGGTTTTAGACGATCTTTTTTCTCTGGAAGCGTCTTTCAATCCTTGCCAGTATCCAGAAACCATGTAGGAGAGAGAGAGAGACACTTATGGTAAGCGATCGCTCATCATCCTGTCCGTTGATTTATTTTAGATGCTATTGACCGTCGATCTGCTAAACCAATCTAAACCAAACCGAACCGGAATTAAAATTTTCAATCTCCTGATCTTTACTTAGAAATGGCGAAAAATAGTTGACTAAAATTGGACAAATAACTTTAAACTTCCTAGATGAGTGCTTATCCTTTAAAATTTTCAAACTCTCAATCTCGTGATTCCAAAAGCAAAAAAAAAAAAAAAAAATATTCTTTGAATCTGTTTCTCCTAGTTAAAAACTTGTGTTCATCGTCTTCATCCTCGTCCTCAGGTTGATTAAGTCTCTTAAAAATGTTACCTTTGATATGATTTGAATCTGTTTCTTAATCTTTCTTTGTTACATTTTCAGATTGAGAAAAATATTGGCTAACAAAGTAGTTAAACCCCAAGAAGCAGATTCATGGAATCGTCACAAGAACAACACTTTCTAAATCCAATAAACTTAGCTTCAAATTCAGAAACAGAGGATCCAATCATACGACTTTCTTCTTCATCTTCATGTTCCTCTTCGTCTTGTTCTTCCATAGAAGCTGAACCAAAACCTGATCAGAATCAAACCACTAACAATGTAGAACAATCTCCTCCAACACAAATCATGGAAAGATCAACTGACAACAACAACGAAAACACAACAACAACATCAAGCCCTAATACACCTTCTTACAGAATCCCTTCTCGTGTCTTCTCAAGAACAACTTCTACAACTCCTGTTGAATGGAGTACTCTCTCTAATGAATCTCTCTTTAGCATCCACATGGGTAATAATAGCTTTAACGCAAGAGAATATTTCAAATCCGGCGAGCTTACGTTTCCTCAGCCTCCTTCACCAATGACTCCTTCTTTGCCTTCTCCCTCACCTTCTCCGGTGGTGGAAGGAGTGGTGGTAGCGGAGGAGGAAGTGAAATCTCCGGTGGATATAGGGAAAAAAGCAGCTGAAACAGACAAAGCTTATCGCGCAAGTAAAGAAGATGAACAAAAGGCTGCAGCTAGTATTAGAGAAGTTATTATGGCTAATGAAGCTGCTAATAAAGATAACGACAATAATAACAACAAAAGCAATAAACTAGATCATTCTGTTTCTCGTCGATCGGAGAACTTAACCGTCAAGTCTTTCGCTTTTCCAGTGTAAACACACAATCTTTCATGTCTTAAAATTAGGAAATGTGTTTTCTTTTCTTCTCAACTTTGGTTTCTTGTGTAGATTAGGGAATGCAGATAAAGGTGGATTACAAGGTTCCGTGCCAGAGAAGAAACATACAGAAATACCGAAGATTTCGACTGAAGTTGAAGGAGATGACAAATTGAAGAAAGAAGAACCTCCAAAATCAGTAACTCCTAAAGCAGAAGCTGATCGTGCTTCTAATCGTAACCCTAGATGGCTATCTTGCTTCCCTTGCTGCACAACCTTTTGTTTCTAAATAAACAATCTTTTTCGATAGTGAAAGTGTTCCAAGATTTAGAAAGTTTCTTTTTATTATAACTTTTATGTATAATCTTGTGAAGTAATTGATAAAGTTTGCGTCTTTGTATACTTTGACACGATCTTGAAGAATCAAGACCTATCTGTTCTTCAAGTTCAAGACTTGGATGTTTGAGGTAATGGAGATGTCCATTCTTGAAAGTTATGGAGGCTGCCTGTAAAATCGGTAAAGAGTCCATCAACTCCAATCACATTGATCCAATAGTCGTACTCCATATACGGATCTTGACTATAGTTAAAGCATAGAAACTCGTGTTCGTTCCTGTATGTGTATGGATGCACCTGAGATTGCATCACAAAGAACATGCTCAAGATGTTATTACAATGTTTCTTACTGAAGAATCATAAGTCCTACCTGTAGATTATGTGCGTGAGCTCTTTTGACCAAATCTGTGGGGGCTTGCGTGTATTTGTTGATAACTGGAACAACTGAATCCTTCCATGGTCCGATCCCAACTATATATTTCTTGATGCAATCGAAATATGCATTTGATGTGATCTCTGCGTATGTCTGCTTACATTTGGAAGAAAGAACAACATAAGCATGAGAAACGGCATTTTACCCGAAACCCAAACCGGAACCGAACGGAAAGCCAGAACCGAACGGAAAAACCCGGAACCGAAACCAAACCATATTTTCAAATAACCCGAATGGTTTTATAATTTTTTTATATTGGTACCCGAACCGAACCGAAACCCGAACGGGTACCCAAAAACCCAAATGTATTTGTATATATAAGTAATTTTATCGGGTAATTTAGGGTTTTTGGTTGTATTTCGGGTTTTTTGGTTTGAGTAATTCGGGTTTTAGTTGGGTTTTGGATCCAAATTACCCGAAAAATCCAAACCGTAAACCCAAAATACAAGATCAAAATTTCAAATTACCCGAAAAACCCGAACCAAAAAAAAAATTTGGTTCCATATCGAATTTTGGTCAAAAAAAAGAAAACCCAACCCGAACCCGAATAGACCCGACCCGAACCGAAATCTACTCGGTTACTATTTGGGTCCTATGTAGTCGGACCCGAATTACCCGAAACCCGAACGCCACCCCTATAGGAAACCAACAAACAGTTAGATAAGTAGAGCATTGACCTGGCCAGTGTCTTGTGTTCGAGTGGTTTCATCGTCTATTAGAAGGATTTTCGGAGAATCTATCGAATTTGATATGTAAATGAGTGAAGTTGGTGCAAATGATTGGATAAATAATGGTTTCTTCAACCATTTCTTGGACATATACGAGCCTTCGTAACCAAACTTCTTAAGAGTCTCTACAATTTTATCCTCAAATCTCTTACCACCAGGCCATTTCACCTGCAAATTGAACCTAACTGTGAATTACAGCTTCTGCTAGTCAGATTATAGGATTCTGATACAAAATAGACTGAGACTCACATGTTGATTCATTAGAATTGGACTTTTTATCTCGGGATATATACCGATAACTCTTGGAGCATCCCGAGCAATGATAATGAATTCTTCAAATGTAATGATAGGGTACTTTCCTGCAATACAACAACACAAGAGATTCTTATAGTTTCTTCCAACTGCTAAATCCAGGAAAGAAAAGGCTAGCTAACCGTTGTATTGCTTATCCCGAGTAGATAACCTCTGCTTTGTACGTAATTGCTTTAGTTCTTTGAAAGTAAAATCAACTGCAAGCATTACACAAAAAGGAATCAGTTGTTACCAAATAGCTCAAATTCTAATAAACTAGCTCGAGTCTTTAGATGCTTCTTGTGCGCTCGATCTAGTAAAATTAAGAGAGAGAACAAACGGAGCATTGTGCTTAACGTACAAGTGAAAAAGCCAGTGGTGTTGGTTCCTTCAACCTCATATGTTCTCCTACGATTAGTGAACTCCTTATGGCTTGCAACATTGGTTATATTATCGAGGATAACATCATGGAAACATATAAGCACACCATCTTTAGTTGATAAAATATCTGTTTCTATGAAGTCCGCACCTTCTTCAATCGCCCTCTATCAAAATACAATACTTAGTTCAACCAAAAAAGATCCACTTCGACAAAACAAAGCGAGTCAAGTTCTCCAAACAACCAAATGAACTAAAAGTAGGTTGATATACCAAGTATGCAGCTGCAGTTTCTTCAGGGATCTCTCCATTAGAACCTCTGTGTGCAATGTTATAGGGACGTGAAGTCTGAAGTGGAGGCTTAAAGTCTTTAGCTCTTTTACTAGGCAATGGGTACATTGGCCTCCCAGTACACAGAGTAAGTAGAGATAGGCATAACAATGGCAACCATTCTGTAAGATGAACAATAAAAATATCCACTTTTTTAAAAAAACCAAAACTTTACTATTCTTCATGCTTCCCTTTTGTAAACAAAAACAGATCCAAGACCCAAACTTTTTGTTCAGCTTATTTAGTGGAAAAAGGAAACAAATCAAAATGAAGAACATGAGACATAAGCATCTGTCTCACAAGACCCAAACTTTTTTTGCAAACTCAATAAGACGAGAAAAGGGCAAATTAAGCAACTTTCAGCAAAACCATAAAAGCAAACAATCAAGAAATTGAAAATAGAACTTTTAGGGTTTTTATCTCTTTGGTTATTGTACTTATTTGGTTTATAACTGATTCCTACTCTGAGAGAATCTAAAAAAGAAGACTGTGAAAACCAAGAACAAATATAAGCATTTAAACTTCAGGGGAATAAAGAAAGAGTTGAAATTTTGAGCAGCTTACTTGTAAGAATCATGATGATGATGATTGTTTTGACTACCGTTCTCTGTATCTTCTCCGACCCGATTAGCTCGTGTCCTTTTAACTGTATAACAGAGGAAGAAAGGTTTGGACTTTGGGCACTCTTTTATGTTAATCTTAAGGTCCGAACGGTGACAACAAATTAAGCGGTGTAAGACAAAAAAAAAAGCGGAACAGTACGATTAAGTGCGGTGCTGGAAAAAAAATTAATGGTGCGGGACAACTGTGATTATAATAAAATTAGCAGTGTGGGATAATGTTTGAATGGTGAATAAAATTAGCAGTGCGAGTTAATATTTATAGTGGTATTTGTTTTTAAAAAAATAATAATGTGTGTAAACATATGAAATAATTGATTTATTACTAAAACTGGATCTGCATATTGTGGCAAAATGCTGATAAAAAATGTATATCATGAAATATTGATTAACTCATATTTTATTATTTTATAAAATAAGCATTTTGTGTTATAATTATATTATTTTTAGGTTTTTCTGTGAAAAAATACAAAACACATTTGACAAAAAAATACAATATAAAATTATATTATGTAAATTAGAGAAACACGTCGATTGTCAATGTTCAATTTACATTAAGAGGGTGATTGGCAAATGCACTTTAAAGACTGTAGAGACTTTTAAAATAGTTACAGTTTTTAAAGCTATTTTTTTTCCAATCAGACTTTAGTGTTTTAAAAGTCATAAAAGTCCTAAAAGTGTGCCTAAATTCACTCACAGCCATTTTCTCTCTATTTTACTCTATATTTGACAGTTTTTTTTAAAAGCCACGTTATCCTGGCTTTTAGATTTTAACAGTAACAGTCATTAAAGTTTTTTACAATAATTTTTTTATTTAAAAGCTACAGCCAAAGGTGTTCCCAATCATCCCCTAAACCTTTTATTTGAAAAAATAATTAGTAAATGCGGTTCCAATTGTACCGCTGGTTATTGAGGAAGGTCAATTTTATAAGTGCGGTTCCAACTTTTTATCTTCTTCGATATCTGTTAGCGTTACTCAATCATCTATTTTGAAAACCGCACAAAATAATTTTATGTAACGAATGGTAACATTAATTCAAACGGTAACAAATATATGAAAAACGTCCCACTTTTCTTCACTATTCAGGGCCTTGGTCCATTGAATCTATTAGCCTTGATTGTTTCTGGTTTCTACAGTGGTTTTTAGATTTTGTTTTTCAAAAACTATTTTTTAACCCAATCAAGATTTTGAGAAAATAGATTTCCTAAATTGTAGGAAAACCGGTTTTTAAAAGAAACTACCAACTCTAAACAAAAACCAAAATCATCATTTTGCTAGTTTTTGGCAATTGTCGATAGTTTCATTTATTTTCACATAGGAAGTACAAAAAATCTACTCCAAATCATATTCAAAAATTTAAAATCTAAAATAAAATATAAAATAAAATTAAAAATTCAACTATTTTATCATATTGGAATAGAAAAGGTAATTTATAAATCAATAAAAAATCGATGAAAATTTTAATATATGTTCACTAAAAATGGTAGAATAAATTTATATGTAGTATTTATTAATAAATTTTGGATTTTTTACAATATTTTTTATTTTTAAATAATATTTATTTTTTTCTTTTTGTGGCAAAATATTACACCATTTATAAAATTTGATTTAATAGTTAAATTAGAGGTATTTTGATTTTATATAATTTTTTAACTTTTTAAAAGATTTTATTTTATGAGATATAATATTATTATTAATAATAATTTGTATATTAATTTTTACATTTTTACAAATAAAAAATTGAAACTTAAACTAAGTTAATAAAAAAAAAGTAACTACAAAAACTAAAAACTACCATTCAAATTTTTGCAAAATCTAAAATCTACAACAAAATCAAAATCCAAAAACAAAAATCAAAATCCAAAAACAGAAACCAAAAACCAAAAACTAAAATCAAAAACCAAAAACTAAAAATCAAAAACCAACAAACATTCATGGCCACCACTATCATCATCCTTTCAATTCTACACTCTCACGGATATTCCAATTTTAGTTAAAAAAAAACTTCTTGAGGTGCTTTGCTGACCAATAAAAATACAATTTTGAGGTGTTTTTACCCAAAAGAACATTTTATTTTACTGTAGGAGACTTTGAAAATATGAAAAAAATATAGTCATAGACAGAAGGTTCACGTTGAGCTTTTATGTTGAACTAAGAAGATTACATGGTATTAGTAACCCAATATTCACTTTTAGATATACTGTTTCAATAATTAATACTTTTTAATAAAAGTTTATATTTTTACAAACCAATATATACTTTTTCTTACAATTTTCCTTTAAATAAACTTAGTATTGAACATTATGCTACGAAAACTAACCGAACATAGAATCATGTCATTTGATTGTTAGAGGTTTTGTGTTCAATTTGTTTTTAAACTATGATGTAGATTATTTGGTTTATGATTATTTTAACACGATTTTTTTCTTTTTCGATATTTATATCAAATTAAATATTTTTCAGATACATATAGTTTTTCAATATGAAAATTTTATTTTCTGTTTGTAATAATAAAAAATTCAAATTTTTTTTGTTTTTTAAAACCCGTTTATTTTATATAATTTCTGTTTTTTATAATTCTTTTCAAAAGTATAAGTATTTCCAAATTTTCTTTTTAAAAACATACATTTTTAATTGAAATTATCTTTTAATCATAAAACTACTTTTTAGATATCTATATACTTTTTCAATAATTAATACCTTTTAAGAAAATTTATTTTTTTACAGTATCTTTTGAATAAACTAAGTAATTGGACATTATGATATGAAAATTAAACGAACATAGAATCTTGTCATTTGAAAATTAAATGAACATAGAATCTTGTCATTTTGACACAATTTTTCTTTGGTTTTTCAATGTTTATGTCAAATAAAAAATTTTCAGACATATAAATTTTTTTAAATAAATATCAAAACAACTTCCTTTTAAAATCGATTTATTTTACAAGTTTTTTTATCATAATTACTTCCAAAAGTATATGTATTTCCAAATTTTCTTTTTAAAATATACATCTAAAATTACTTTTTAGATATATACTTTTTTAATAATTAATCAGTTAACTAAAAATTCAATATTTGTATTTACAAACCAATATATTTAAATATGTTATAATATCAAAATAAAAATAATCATGATATTTGATCGTTAGAGGTTTTGTGTTCAATTTGTTTTAAACTGAGATGTAAATTATTTAGTTTATGATTATTTTGAAACAATTTTTTTGGTTTTCGGTGTTTATCTATATTATTAATTGGGAAGAACTATTGGAAGAAAAACCTTTGTTTTGTAAAAATTTAAATGTAATGTCATTGGTTTTCAGCATAATTTTAAATTTTCATTAAGGGTAATAGAGACAAACAACATATCTCCTAAAAACATGGAGTTTATTTTTGCAATAGAAAAAATTATATTATATATACATATATTCCTAAGAACATGGAATTTAGGAGATAGATTTTTTAGTTATTTTTGAAATTAAAATTTTCAATTTATATTTATAAATATGATAATTAAAGCCTATTATAAATATAATTTGTATTTAAATTTATTTTTAGTAATTTAAA
>OVAV01002956.1:0-10464 GCA_900406375.1 Iberis amara
CCACTTCTTCCCGAGGATGGCATCTTCCACCGCTAAGGAGCACAAATCAAAGACTGAAAGAACTCCGCCTCGAGCTACAACAAACTCCGATGCCCTCTCCGGCAAAAGGACCTGACCAATTCACTTGGTGCACACCAACTTAGAGTGACAGTTTCTCCACTGCTTCAACATGGGAGCAGCTTAGACCGTCATCTCCACAACAAGAATGGGCTACTCAAATCTGGTTTAAGGGTCACACGCCTAAACATGCGTTCTTCTTCTGGCTCCTAAACCTTGATCGTCTACCTCTTAGATCAAGGCAGAAACTATGGAATCCCCAACTCTCTGACTCCTGTCCCCTCTGCGACTCTCATCCAGAGACAAGAAATCACCTCTTTTTCTCCTGTACCTTCAGCACCTCACTATGAACTCTCGTCTTCTCCAGGCTGCGGGTTCAGGGCCACTCCTTTGCGGATTGAGGCTCCCTTATGGCCTGGACCAAACCGAATTCACCTTCTACATCAGCAACTCTCAGAAGAGTAGTCACTCAAGCAACTACTTACTTCCTCTGGCGCCAAAGAAACTCCAGAATACATGAAGGGACACTTCAGCCCCCTTCCTCTTTATTCACTTCCATTGACAGATGCATCAAGGACACAATCTTGGCAAGAATTAAATCCAAAACTTTCTCAAATATGCTCCTGCTTTGGCTTCCTCCTGACTAGTTTCTTCTTATGATTATTAATATCCACTTTGTTTCTATTAGGCTTTTTATCTTTTTTTGGCTTGACGGAAACTTCTTTAAACTCCCCTAAGAGTGTAAACGTTCCTTTTGGTATATAATTCACATTTTATCAAAAAAAGAACCTATAATAATTCAAAATTTTAAAATATTTTTAATTAAAATCTACAATTTACAAAAAGAGTGCATAGTAAATCTAAAACATCTATTTTAATGAAAAATTATAAAACCCTTTAGAAGTTCTACAATTTAAGAATGTAGGGAATATGTTTGAACATTATATATTTATACGTATAGAAGATGGGGTAATAGTGGACAAAGGACGAGCAATGACATATAATATATCGAAAATCTCTTTTTGTCGTTATAAAAAAGATCATTTTTTGAAGTGTACCCATAAAACAGAAGTCGGGTAGTATGGATAACAAATACAGTAAAGATGGTTAAAGACAATTATTATTCAAATAATTGTAAGTCAGATAATTAAAATCACAATCTCCTTTTATTTTATTTTTGCTAAAGATTAAAATCACAATCTCGAGGGGTTATAAATAATAGGTATATGATACTGAATAATTTTGTTAAATATTTTCTAATTTTAATTACTTTAATAAATATTTTTAAATTTTAGTCAAAATTACATAATATATAACAAAATTATGTAAGAACTAGTCGCAACGACTAATTACAGCAAAGAAATACTTTAAAAAGTATTTATTAAATTATTCGTAACTTTATCAGTACCCACTAAAATATATAAATTTTGGTACGTTTCGTAGTCGTTAGCGGCAACAACAACAACCAGCGATAACGATTACGAACAAATACCAACGACATATAATATTGTTCATTTTGCAATCATTGCTACTAGTCTCTATGCTGTTTTTTGACTGTCGCAACGACTAATTGCAGTGATTAGACGTTATATTTTTCATGTTACATATACATATATTTGTAAAGAAAATATATACATTATATATCTATACTATATGTTCATATGATAAATAGTAACAAACATTTTGTATAAAAATATTTCATTTATCTTATATATTTATTTTTAAATTCTAACTAATTTAGTATAATCAAATTTAATAAGCTTAATATTTTAATTTAAATATTTTTAATTTTTATTAACTTAATAAAATTAATTTAATTTTAAAATTATTTTATAATCACATTCACTGTTCATTTGGCTGCCGTTACAAAAACGAAAGACCAAAAATTTGAGCTTTATCATAAATTTTCGTCGCTAGGTTCGCTCGCTAGTCATAGTTAACATATGGTTGTTGTTGCTATCAAGGGTTAAACCAACATAACCTATATATATAATCCTCACCATATTCTTATAGTTACCTCTTGCAACTGATTTGGCCTTTTACTTTCGTAAGATTCCCTCAGTTGTAGTCTTCATGTTTCCTTGGGTCTTTTTACCAATTTCCTGTTTATGTGCTTCTCATCATATTGACCTCTTCTTGCATTGTATCGCTCCATCAATGCTTGACTATATTCTTCCTAAAAGAGTTAAGCTCAGTGGTATAGACATAAATTTCTCTCTTTATATCTGTTTTCCAAATAACACAAAATAAAATATGTAAAAAATAAAAATTGACTATTTAATATCATAATAATTAATGTTTTGTCCCATGGACTTGTAATATATTTCAATCGAACTCCCAGCTGATGAACTATAAAAAAAGAAAAAACTATGGGTATTTCATTAATTCAATATGATCTGAAAGACATTTTTGTAATGTCTCTTGATCATGCAGTTCCAGAGACATGGAAAAGCCAACTTTGACTTCGCGAAATGGGCACTTGGAGCACACATGCCTAGCTTTGAGGAGTACATGGAGGTTGGTGGAGTGGAGGTCGCAGTGTATGCGACAATGTCAAGTAGATACATGTCTATGGAAAGGATAGTTGCAAAAGAAGCTTTCGAATGGCTTATGTCCAAACCAAAATTCGTCCAAGCTTTATGTACCAAATCACGTCTTATGAATGATATAACCGGTTACGAGGTAAACAATGCATAAAACAAATATTCACATCTTGGGTATGTATACTTTCTTCTTCTATATATATTACCAACTTACGCCTATGATATTTTAATCAGGATGACATGAGTAGAGGATATGTCATGAATGGGATCAACTGTTATATGAAACAATATGGAGTTACCGAAAAGGAAGCTTTTACGGAACTCAATAAAATGGTCGGAGAAGCTGATAAGATAATGAATGAAGAGTTCTTGACAACAACTGGTGTTTCATGTTGTGTTCTGAAGGCAGTCATGGAACTTGGACGCATGATCACTGTCTCCTACAACGGATATGAAGGATTCACCATTCCCGAAGGAAAAATTAAGGAGTATATGACTTCTTTGTACATCGATCAGATCCATCTTTGAAGACTTTGGCATGTACCGTTTTCGGAAAAATAAGTGTGGCCTTTGTTCTTATTGTTTTATATGAAAATGTTGTTTGCTTGTTTTCTGATGTTTACCATTTGGTCGATCTGATGTTTACCATTTGGTCGATCGTATGTCTTACCATGCAAAACTTTCCGTGTGTTGTTATTATGTTGTTTGGTTTCTGTTGATAAACTTAAGTGAAGTGTTTATGATTGGTATAAGCTAGGATGATATCCTTAGCGCACCTACCAATGTGCTTGAAAACTTCAAAGCTAGAGCTGTTGATGTTGGCATTATGGCGCAGCGGAATTAATAGAGTTTCCTAGTTGTGTGAACTTGTGAGAAACATAAAATAAGTAAGACGAGAAACTATTTTACGTGAAAAATCTTTTCGATGTGAAAAAATATCAACCACGAGACCGTAGTTCACTCAAAATACACTATATAAATGAATATGAGTTACAACCATGTCCTCAAAGAACATATCCAGAAACTAAAGCTACAAAGAGTAATCTCTAACACAAGAAAACATCACAAAGAAAATAATACAAGAACCCATAAATATGCATAAATATGGAGTACCAAACGTCCTCAAGGTCACTAAGATTTTTTGGCCACAAAATTAGATCTCCACAATACAAACCCGAGGTCCACAAGTCATGAACACCTCTGTAAAATTTTAGTTCAATAGGAGAATATTTCACCATCAGAGTTCTCAAACACTCAAGACACCTGCAAAAATCAGAAATTGTCACTACATCGAAAAACCTCGATAAAACTCGATTATCTCAAAAAATCGTTAAACTCAATCCGATCGTTGAAATTGAAGATCAATGAGTACGATCGACTACAAGAAAACACGGATTTACAGCCGGACAAATCCGTCGCAAGCCCATCAAAAACGAGTGTTTTTGATGGGCAACTGATTGATTTGGTTCGTCAGTTCTAGAGCATCGGTAATGAAATCCGTTAGTAATCCCATCAGAAATACTGACGGAATTATTGACAGAAAATTACTGACGAAATTTTGACTGTCAAAATCTATTAGTAAATATACCGTCAGTAATTAATCCGTCACTAATTCCGTCATAATTAGTGATAGAATTAGTGACAGATTCTTAATGACGGATTACATCTATTAGTAATGTCCGTCACTAACTACTAACAGAGTAGGAAAAAAAACTATATATTTATTAATTAATTAATAATTACTTTATATTAAAAATATTTAAATAAAATTATAAATATTCATAAAAATAAAAATCAAAATATTCATAAAATTAAAATTCAAAATGTTCATAAAATCCTAAAATAGTTATAAAACTACAACAAGAAAAGTATCCATTGTCTGAAACGTTGGCTCATCTAAGCCATGACGGCGTCCATCTTAGCTTGCATATGAGCTTGCAGCTCAGCCTGCATCTGTTGTTGCTGAGCCAAGATCTGAGCGTCGCGCTCCACTTGTGCAGCCTGCATATCGTCAATCTTCTTCTGCATGTCCGCCAAAGCTGTGTCCTTCCTCCTCATCTTCTCATCTTTGATAGGATCCCTCGTTGTTTGGGAAAGCAATAGCCGACCATGTTCCCGAACCCGAACATGCAACCCTTCGCCTTCTTCGTAGCCTGCAAAAAACAGAATACAATGTATTAGTGTAAATAATATGCAATAGTATATAATTAAATTTAAATATTACTTACCTGAGTCACTACCTCATACTGCATCTCCAATGGTACGTCACCGTCATCTGGTGTCTGCTGAGAAGCTCGGATCTCTTCGAGACGTTTTTTAGATGTCTTGACTAACTCACGAGCAAGTGGATCCTGAACTTCTCTGATATTCTTGTTCGTGTGCATATCGTGTATAATTTCAATGGGCATCGGTCGCTGGCCAGTCTTACGCCACTATTTAAAAATTAAAAGTTTAATTAGTTATAGTTTTGATTGAAATATAAAATTTATTATATTAAAGGTTAAGCCATACCATCACGTTAGTTGCACCGGTTCTTCTTGTTTTCTTGTCTTAAAGATTGAGTCTCCTCTTTACCCCAGTCACCTACGAAGTCCCTTAAGAGCTTGTCGGGCATTCCGTCGTGCTTCTATCCTTCCGTGAACCACATAACCTTCCATGTGTACAAGTGGTTGGCGTAAACCCTCCCAGGTTTTTTCTTGAACACTTTCCGCACTATAGCGGTAATAACAGGGTTCTAGTTGAATTCTTGCTATATGATTAAACATTTTAATGTTAGTAGGTATATATTGAAGTTAAGATTGTTAAATTCAATTATTTAAGAACGAAATCTATATATTTCTTACCACGAAACAGTAAAACCAAAACTCCTTATCATCGTCCGGCATGTCTTTGAACCTCGGATACGCTTTGTTCAGAAGATTATGCATCATTCTCATGCTGCACTTCGTTATACCGTTATCCGACTGCGGAAACCACGTCGTCCTAGCGTGTGCATATGGATCAAAAACTGGCAACCGCTCATGTCCAGGTTAGACTAAAAGCTCCTCTAACGTCAAACATTGTGGCTGAGGTGCTTGAGAGTGCCTGAGAGTCAGGAACCTGAGTGCTAGGAGTGAACGAAGGCAGAGGTGTAAAAGGAGGCCTCGGTCCCGAGGAAGACGCTCCTACATCTCCATGTGATATAAAATGACCGTAATCACTAAGATTACGATATGTTTAATTAATATTAGTATCAAAATTACATAGTTTTCAAACTATTTAACTTTACATTTGTATAATTAAAATTTTATAATTTGAAAATTATATAAATTTTAAACTATAGAATTTAATCTTATACTTTAATATAAACACTTGAAATATATAAAAAAAATTAAAAAAATTATTTAAATCATATACTTTAATCTAAAAGTTTCAAAAAATAAAATCTTAATATCCTAAATATTCATTAAACATCTAAAATCATCAAATATTTAAATACAAATATTTAAAATCATCAAACATCTAAAATTATCAAATTAATAAACCCTAAATATCCCATAACTAGAAAATTTATAAAACCCTAAACATTTCAAATCATCAAATCCATTCCAAATCATCAAATCCTCATTACCTAGCGATCTAACAATCAACATAAACCAAACAACACATTCAAAACCAAATTTAACAAACCAAAATCCATAAACTTCCCAAACCCTAAACTAACACATAAACCTTAAACTAACCGTTCAAATCCATCCAAATCAACACAATCAACCTAAATCTAGTTAATATAACTTACAAGCCTCTTGGATTAGCCATTGATAGTCTTGAAATGGAGGATTAAGAGAGAATTGGCAGAATTTCTTAAGTTTTTTCTCGGAAAAATGAAAGAGAAGAGTCTGGTTTTCGTAATAATACTCGACAAACTGACAGATAAATCTGTCAATTTTCCCTCAGTTTCTAAAAATTAAATTTTCTCAGGTTTCCAAAATTTTAGGAATTCTATACGCGGCAAAAACTTTAGGATCCGTCAGTAATCACTGACAGATTAGTGACAGACCTGCATGTCCTCAGATTGATTGAAGTTACAGATGGATCGTATGAAGACCATCAGTAATCCGTTAGTAACTACGAAGAACTGACGATCATGTACTGACGGATTTACTGACAGTCTTCATACGATCCGTTAGTAAATCCGTCAGTAATTGGTAAATATAATTTAGGAATTCATTTAGGGTATAGTTTTTTGTAATTAGTGATTAGAGTTATGAATACAAACGAATGATAACACATTCAGTGTTAGAATACATTAGTAATCAAAGACAATTGACAATTTATATATTCATGTTTTTTAATTTCGAATTTTAGGGTTTATCATCTTATAAGTGTAAAAACACTTTCGATTATAAAGATCATATGATATGAAGTTTCGTAAAATGTTGTTCGAATACTTTTGTAAAATTGTTTACATGTATGAAACATGAATCAAATGATCAAATATTATGTTTACTATAATCATGTAATTAAAAAAAAAATTAAAACACATGTTTTTGGTCTGAAACCCCAAATTTAGTTTCACTGGCGGATTTTTCCCATTCGTCAGTACTCCGTCAGTATTACTGACGGGAAATTTGAAGGATCGGATAAATCCATTAGTTCCCCATCACTAAAATTAAATTTATAGAATAATTGATAAATCAATATATATATATATAATTAATATATATATATATATATATTTATTTATACAATTAATATAAATATATAATTATTTACAAAAATATTACAAATTTTAGAAAATTTAAAATTATGTTATAAAAAATTCATAAAATATTCGAAATTAACATTACAAAAAATTCAAATTCATAAAATGTTATTACAAAGCAATTTTGATCTAACTCAGATGATGATGAATAATTTGATGGAGAAGAATCTGTGTCATCTTCAAATTCGCCACCAGACTCGTCGTATAAGTCATGTATACCAACATTTAAATCACCGAACATTGTGAAGTCCACCACAAGATTGATGTCCATAGAAGGTTGAATCTCATCTAGTGAACCATTTCCAATTGGTTGTAGCGGGTCATGCTCTAAAACGCCTTCTATCATTCTTCTAGGATTTACTTGTGTCACCGTTATCCAAGGATCGTTCCTATCTCTTATGCGTGTGTACGTAATATTAGATACCTGCACAATTGTTCAAATATATATGTTATACATAATATAATATTTTATTGAATTAACTAATTACGAAGATTATACCAGATCCGCTTGTGTAGCGAGAATGAAAGGATCATATATATTTTTGAAGTTTTCTACGCGAATTTATCGAAGTCACGCCAAATTTGTCCACTTTAACAACTCTACCATCAGTTGGATCATACCAATCACACATGAAGACAACACATCGCTAGTTCAACATCCTTGGGTATTAAACCTCCAATATCTCTTGAGCTGTCGTAGTACACAACATCTCTGGAAGTAGAAGATATATCATGGTTTAAAGTTGTCTTTTCCATATATAATTCGTGAACCTTGAAGGTGAATCCTCTCGTGCAATACTTTAGGTAGGGGTAGCATTGTTGTTCGGCCCTCTCGTGAGTTCGAGCAACCATGTGAGAAACATTCGACCATTAGATGTTTCCACTTGAACCTATATATATATATGGAGAAATTTTAGAAATTTTTAGTTGGATAAAAATAATTCTAAATTTAATTGTATTAAATTATACACTTACAAAATATTGCAGCTAGTTAAGAAACTTTTGTTGTTTAAGAGCTTCTAATTCGTCTTCGAATTTATACAGGAAGTAACCACAAACAATTTCCATGTATATCCTAAAGGTTTTGAGATACAAAAGTTATATAAACTATATATATAATCAAAAGTTGCAAAGATTAATGTATCCGTGTTTACCTTTCATACTCCAACATATCTTCATAACTACGGAAGATATACATATTTAGATGGTTAGTTTAAATTGGGCAAATTGACGGATTACTGACGGAGTAATTCGTTAGTAAATTTGAATATATCCGTTGGCAACGGGTAAAAATGGTTAGTTTAAATTGGGCAAATTTACTGACGGATTAGTAAGAGAATAAATCCCTCAGTTAATTTCCGTTAGTAATTACTGATGGACCAAAACCGTCAATTTTTCAGTCATTAATTACTGATGGATGTTGTTCCGTCAGTATGTCCGTCAGAAAATCCCATGTTTTCTAGTCAAAATTCCTCCGTGAAAAGTTTAGCAAAATCGTAGCACTTTAAAGCCTCTAAACATTCTCTTGAGGAAACCCTCACCAATCTATTTTTCTCCCTTTTATTATATCCAAAAATCTGTCCCTCTTTCTTTTTGTGGCTCCTTCTTCTCTTAGTCAAACTTAGGTTAAGAGTACTTATATAGTCACTTAACCCTAAGTCCACTTGACCCAGTTTTGGTTCTTCTAACAAAACAAACCCCAATTGAGTTTCATTTACTAGGAAAAAAACCATGAGTTGAGTATGTATGAATTCTATTGTTTATTTCTTTTACAACCACAAGATAATAAATTGGACACAGTGAACAAACAATAGTAAGGGTATTTTGTCAACGCCAATTTCAAAGGCGCGTGGATCTTCAATTTGACCCCGATCCAATTTGAACAGTTAAAAATAGATAAAGACACAATGTAATATGAAAAACAATCCGGCTCTCGGTAATTCTGATTTAGCATAGTGTTTCTGAATCGTTAGTAGTGTAGAGTTCGATCCATAACCTTATGATCTATTATTTACCCTTTTTTTGTAAAAGCAATATTAACAATTTTTAATAGATTAATCATTTTATACGTAATATACCATATCCAAAAAGCAATGGTGATATTAACAATTTTTAATAGTAACCATTTTATTGTTCCTTATTTCCTAATCTCATTTGTATAATTGTAATGGTGATATTTTATAATGAAAATTGTTTACCAACCAATTTGTTTACCTTTTTTTGTAAATGCAATATTAACAATTTTTAATAGATTAATCATTTTATACGTAATATACCATATCCAAAACGAAATAATTATGGCCATTCATTATTAGTTGGAAACATAGACAGGGTGGTGCCTGACATTATGGCCATTCATTATAAGATCATTGCAAAGCTTCTTTGTCAACGATTCAAGATTTACTTACCAAACCTTATCTTTGAAACACAGTTGGCGTTTATTATAGATAGTGTAATCTCCGATAATATTTTTATGGTGTAGGAAGTTTTCCATGCTCTAAAGTGTAAAAACCATTGTATGAAAGAGTTCATGGCAATTAATACGAATATGAGTAAAGCGTACGACCGAGTTAAATGAGTCTTTATCCGTGGTGTAATGGTTAAGATGGGTTTCACTGATAAGTGGATTTCCTGGATCATGTATCGTGTATCCTTGGTCACATATCGAGTACTCATTAATGGTGAACCCAAAAGATTCATAAAGCCAACTCACAACCTTAGACAAGGAGCTCCGTTCTCTCCATATCTGTTTATATTATGTACAGAAGTACTGATAGCGCATAACCGTTCCTGAGGTCAAGCAAAGTAAGCACCAACTTGCGGTCCATTTTATATTTTCAAAATTTTACTTTAACAATCGGCCTATTTTCAAAATTTTATTTTAAGAACCAGCCCATATTTTCATTTTATATTACGACCTTTAATATCTCAAGACCGGCTCTGCATAGTGAATCTCAATGCGGCTGAGGCTGAAAAGTCCCTCAGTGGATTAAAGATTGGTAGGCAGTGTCGTTCCTCATGTTTTGAAGGCCGCAAGCTCGGAAAAAGGGCCGTTTGTATATTTTCATAATAATTTATTGAGAAAATCACTCAAATACAACGGAAAAGTTCGAAAATGAC
>OVAV01002957.1:0-10460 GCA_900406375.1 Iberis amara
ACAAATAAATGAACTGGATATGATCGATCTCTATATCTACCCCATAATTAGTAGCAACCAACATTCACATAAGAAACGATGCCACATCTACTTTAAGTGTATCATAACAAATTACTATCGAATATCCATAATTACTATCGTAGGTCATGAACTTCTTGAAACTATCAACGTTGACAAAGAAATGAGCTTACAGTTGGATATGTGTCTGAATTGAGGAACTGGTTGTTGTTATCGTCTTCAGGATCACACCAATTGACCCCCCTCGTTACTTCATCATCTTCACCATATTAGCCAAAACCTAGTGCTTCAGTTGGATCGCTCAGAGAATAGCTGTAATCTAGCCCCATTTCAATCGCAAAAGCTCGAGCTTTGGTAAAGATTCAGAGAATAGCTCTCTCTCTCTCTCTCTCTCGATTTCGTTCAACAACACTCTGCTCACTCACTCTAAGGTTGAAGACGAAGAACCCTAAAGCCTCAATTTAATTTTATTTAACATCCTTGTACCAATGAGCAAGTCAAAACGCAGCATTTCATTAAACCGTTAATTATACACGGTTAGTTAACGGCCTGGTTCGTATTGCGGTTTGACCCTCAGCTCACGGTTTGACCTGCATTTAACACACGTAAGGGTTTGATTTGTCTATTTAATCAGACTGGAGGTTTTTTTTTGCAGAAAACCCTAAAAAATATTGTATATTAAAAAAATGGTCAAAACACTAATGTATAAGAGATACTAGACAAGACACCAACATTGAAAATCATAAAATATTTGCTTTAGAAAAAATTAAAACATAAAAATATGGTCGTAGGTTTTTAAAAAGTTTAGAAAGTGTGATATCTAGATAAAAAGATAAAGTAAGATTAGAAAGTTTACAAACTAAAACATGTTTAATAACAATTAAAAAAAAATTCTACGGTCCACCCAATTGATATTTATAACTTTTTTTTGTATTGAAATCGGGTTGACAAAAAAAAACTTTATTATACAATATGTTGTGTTTGAAATCATATGGTATAATATAAATCCCAACAAAAATTAAGTGATCTAGTGGTTGGGCCACCTCTGCTTATTATCAGACTATACTATACGAATACATTTTCTCTTGTTTATGAAATTGAATTACTATACAGGTCCGTTGTGGTATAGAAATTTATGTGACAAGAAAACATAAATCCTACAATTACAAACCATTAAATTCAAGATTTTAAATGATTGTTATCGGCTAATTTTATTTTATCTTCTTTTGCTTTTATTATTTTTTGATGTAGGAAATATATGGAATAGGTGGTCGAACATTTATAAGACTGACATAAATATAAAGTGACATAAATTTATAATAGTTCTCCTACCAAAAACTCGGAACTATGAGTTAGCTGAATGGTATAAACATCTATAAAACGTTCCTTTTACACCGAGATATACTAAACTAAAACTAATGGAAGGCGCATATCATGTTGCTTAGATATATATCTAGGAGTTATCTAAATAGAATATATCTAAACTAATGAGTTTTCTTATTTTGAGTTTTCCTAATTTAGTTAGGAATAGGAATTAGAATCCTTTAAAAAGAGATGTCAAGGTTGTGACATAATTGATTGAGTCTTGAGAGATTAGAGAGTTCTAGGTTTTGAGTTATTTTTCTAACGCTAATAAAGAGAGTTGTTCTTTATATCTCATAGAAAATCGAACCTAACAAACAATAATTGGTATCAGAGCCTTAAGGTGAACACTCATCAGCAGAATACGATTCACGTAACCAAGCATGGGTGACGTGAGTATCACACATAAGCGTGTGAGGAACGTTGGATCTTCATCCATTCAATGTCCGATGTTGACATCAACAAATTATACGGTATGGACCATGAGGATGAAGGTTGTATTGCGAATCCTTAAGGTGTGGGAAACAATTGAACCTGGTTCAACTGAATCCAATAAGAACGATGTCGCAATATGATTGTTGTTTCAATCCATATTGGAGGCTCTTCTTTTTCAAGTAGGCGAACAAGATTCTCCAAAAGTAATATGGGAAGCAATCAAAGCCCGACACCTAGGTGTAGATCGTGTTAAAAAAGCAAGACTTCAACCATAATGTCTGAGTTTGAAAGAATCAGAATGAAGGACGCAAACACCATCGATAGCTTTGCGGAAAAATTGTCGGAACTAGCTAGCATCCAAGTCGGTTCCTCTTGGACAAGCGATTGAAGAATCGAAGCTGGTGAAGAAGTTTCTCAATGGCCTGCCAAGAAGCAAATACATTCATATCGTAACCTCTCTTGAACAGGTTCTCGACCTTAAGACAACAAGCTTTGAAGATATTATAGGAAGATTAAAAGCATATGAAGAGAGAATTTATAATGAAGAAGAACATAAAGAAGATCAAGGAAAACATATGTATGCCGATACAAATTCACAATCTCATCAAGAGGACTATGATTCAGGAAGAGGCAGAGGTCGCGGAAGACGGTTCAAAGGAAGAGGTCGTGGAAGAAACAATAGAGCAAGAGATCTATCACAAGTTAAATGTTTTCGGTGTGACAAATACGGCCACTATGCTTCTAATTGCCCAGATAGATTTCTCAAACTCCACGGAACACAAGAAACAGAAGATGGTACTCAAGAAGCTGATTAGTTGATGATGCATGAGGTAGTATACCTTAACGAAGAAAAGGTGAAGCCTAGCCGATTTGAAGTATACACAGAGGAAGAGAACATATGGTACGTAGACAATGGAGCTAGTAACCACATGACCGGAAATCAATTTGAACCTGCAAAATCCAATCCATACCACTTATATGGTATTTGCCTTTCCAAGATTCATCTAAATAGCAAGCAATGGACTATTCCATATCTCATTCCCAATTCCTTTTCTAAATGAGACTACCTTGTTATTATCTCTTTTTTATTACTGTTCAGAATTATCATTGGTGATTTTTCACTCCCTAGAATTCCCTTATTGATGGATATAAGGTCTCCAATATTGTACGTTCTTTGTTTTCGAAAAATATGTCACTTATGGATTTCCATAGATCCCACATAATCCAAGGAAAACATTTGACTGCTTAACTCGTCCCTACATTATCCATTCTCGTAGAGAGAAGGTAATGGAAATTCTCAAATAAATTTTTCAAAGGGAAGACATCCAAAGGAATTGGTATGTTTGAGAGAATCCAACACTGCAACACTGGTGGGTAAGTAAATAATGCATGGTTGATAGTCTCGAGTCCATCACCACACCGAGGACAAAATCGATCGACTTGTGATTCTGCCTAGCCAATCAATCATTTACAACTAAAGCTCATGATATAACTTTCCATTAGAAATGAAGAAAATTACTTGGCGCATAAACCGTCCAGATATGATCCTTGAAGGTAACTGCATCATAATTACATTTCCGCATCTTGGATAATGATTAATAATTCAGAATCTGATTTTACCGTATATTGTCCATATTTAGTGAAATGTCAAATATATTTATCTCTTAATTTCTATAGCTACAAGGAAACAGTGGTTTTTCTGACAGAAATACTAACGGAAAAATCTGTTAGTAATTAGTGACGGAATAACTAACGAATTTAGTTCTGTCACTAATTTACTGACGAATTCTTGACGGGACGGATTTATTCTGTCACTATGACGTCACTTAGCCGTTAGTAAATTTACCCGTCGTAAACTAACCATTTTTAGCCGTTGACAACGAATATATTCGAAATTACTAACGGATTAATCCGTCAGTTATGAATTCTATATAAATCAGAACACTCACTATCCATTTCACACACTTATACACTTACATTCTTACAAAATATGTCTACTCCTCCCTATTTTCAATCATGGATGGATGGTGAAAGGATGAATGCATATACAAAGCTTTTGAACGAAGAATATGCAAATGGTGTTATGGAGTTCATGGAATTAACATGTCGACAACTTCGGGCACAAAGCAGCCGCAATATTTGTTGGTCATACATGTCTACCAGTTTCGAAACTAAGAAAAAGAATACGATTTGTTCCTCTCTATGATAAAAAAAAGGTGATAAATGCAGCTCGACAATGTTACTCATGCGCTTAAAACTACATTAGCTTGATATATATTTTCCCATATAATTTGGTTTCAAATAGAATAATATGTGGTATTTTTGAAACAGAAATTTAAAGTAATAGTGTTTTTTATAATTCTACATTATTAAATCATTTTTACTCCAACTATATTTATTAAATAGTATATACTTACTGAGTAGTTATTTAGTGTTAACAAAACAATAAAGTAGTTTTTGATAACATAATCAACAAATTTTATTTTATATTTAATTATAAAATAATATATATATATGTATATATTTGGCCAAATATTACTTTTCATAAAATATATTCAATTCCATATAATTTGGTTTCAATTGGAATAATTAGATACAAAATTTCCTTTACCATCCAAAATATCGTGAATGTTGGCTTCTATAATGTTTTTCAAATTTTTTTTAGTTTGAATTTATACTTTTTCCACCACTAAGTGGTCTAAATTTTAAGTATTTTATATTTTTTATAGTTACTAACTAACTAGGGTTAATGAGTGTAAATTTTTTCTTTAAAAAAAATGGGTCTATATACAATCACTTTGAGTTAAAAAAAAATCAATCCAAAAAGAAACCAACTTTTTTAAAGATAAATATCTTTTCACTTTTAACCTTTTTCACCATCCAACTAGGTGTATTTGATTTTTCTCAAAATCAGTTCTCATTTGTCTTCTTGATGAATGAGTCCCTAAAAGTTTAAGCCACTCTCCATGATGTTTGTTCATATTATCTCACATTGAACCCAAACCCACCTGAAATCCAAAATCAAGTCATAAGAATGTATAATTAGCTAGAATGCAAAAGATTAGTATCTTAGTGAACTTGGCCACATGAGTTATTCACTAAACCAATGAACTGATGGTGCCATATACATAAAAACTTACACTTGGGAAATGAAATATATGTATACTTGAATCACATTGACTCATTTGGCTTCTCTTGAAGCCAAAATTCATGAACGATTCTATGCGGGTAAATTTCGTGCATGACAAGAAGATAACCTTAAAACCCTATTGATAGACTACTATTGGACTTATTTATATTTAACGTATATTTCAACATTGTATTTTGGATATAAGTCTCAATTTTTTTGGGACAGGCCTAAATCCGTAAATAAATGTTATATTTATTAATTATAAACATTTTACTAAAAAAAATATTGTCGATAGAAAATTTACGTCTCATGCCCATAGAAAAGTTACGTCTCTCGTTAATCTTTTGCTTTTGCTTAAACCTTTAACTCTAGATTTTCATCTCATTCTGACTAAAGAATGAACAAACTCAGATCCAAACAGAGGTTGCGGTTACGTCAAGAAACCATATTTTTTTTGGATCCAAATTATAATGGAATTTCTAACCCAATGATGAACCCAACATCGAAGACGAAACTAAAAGTATGTTAGCCACAACTATCCTTTTATCTTGCTTCCACTTTCTCTTTTAAGATGTGACATGGCACAATGTATCATAGATTAAAATATATATGGGAGTTGGATGCGCACCTAACTTGTATGTTATGTTAATGTATTTGAATCTTTGTTTTACTTATTAATATATATGGCTTTTTCTTGAGTTAATATTGGTTCATTTGTGATGAATGTGCAGATTGGCATTGTTGGTGCACATCTTGATGAAATTCTTATGGAAACTAGAGTGGAAAACTATAGATGGGGAGAAAAGGAATTCACAACCCCTTAACTTGTCATGAACTTGTTTTGCTCAGTATTGAAGTCTTTTTTTTTTTTTTTATCTCAATTAAACTAGATTCAAAAGGTTAACCAAATACACTGTTAGGATGATTGACCTCCATCAAAGGTTTCATCCAATCAGGAATAACATTAAACAAAACAGGAGAATAAGTGTCAAGAGAAGATCCAAAAGCAGCTGCTCCATCAGCCACTAAATTCTCAGACCTGGGAATGAAATTTAGTGTCACAGATTCAAAATCCCTGAAAAGTAGAGAGATGTCTGAAAGAATAGGCTCCAGACTAGGCCAATCTTCTCCCTTGTTGATAGCAGATATTAAAACTTGACAATCTGAATTAACAACCAGTCTTGAAATCTGTAGATCTTTAGCACACTGTACCGCCCATTTGACAGCTAAAGTTTCTGCTGCTAAGGCCGATGCTTGTCTTGGAACTGCCTGTGCACCACATTGAAAAAATCGGTTATCCTTGAGCAATAACCAACCAAGTCCACTTTTCTGTCCTTCTTGTCTCCACGCTCCATCCGTGAAACACTGAAACGATGAACCCAATCCAGGCTGATTTTGTGCGATAGAATCAGGTACTGGGCACGGGATCTGAGGCTCAGACATCTCAGTCTCTGTTTCTCTACTTAGTAACCAGACATCAGTATCAGCTTGTGCAAGTCTAATTGTTTCTTGAGCTGGAACATCTTTTGCCGCAAAATTGAACTCATTCCTGACCTTCCATAGACGCCAGAGGAGCCAAGCCATAAACGAATACTTTTTATCCACATCCTCCCTGTTTTCTTTTTTAATCAGAACACATAACAGATTTGAGTAGATTGTAGATTCCGGATCAAAACGATAAAGAGTCGTAACGTTAGCTAGAGACCAAACCAGTCTTGCATAAGGGCACATAAAAAGGATGTGATTGATGGTTTCATATTCTGCACCGCACCTAGAACATCTACTGTCTAAGCTCAGATGTCTGTATCTTAAATTAGCTGCAGAGGCAATGCAATTAGATAAACATCGCCATATAAAGTTTTTCACTTTTGGACTTGTATCTAACTGCCAAACTGCTTCGTAAAGAGGATTTAGAGAAGGTCCTAATTGAACCGGTTCTTCTACATGATTCAGCCTTAAAGCTGTAGCGTAACCGGACTTGACACAGTATTTTCCAGTCTTTGACAGACTCCATACAAAGCTGTCTGGTTTAGTTCTATTTCCCATGTGAATGGCCGTAATTAGGGGAAGTATTGAAGTCTATGTTAATAATAATATTCCATTGGTACATAAATTTGCTGGCCAGACATGTTTACTAGTTTTGGAACTAATAAAAGGAATATGGGTTGTTCCTCTCTAATCTCTATGATAAAAAAAGGTGATAAATGTAGCTCGGCAATGTTGCTTATGTGCTTCAAGCTATATTAGCTTGATATATAGTTTTTACAGTTTTTTTATTTTATTTGAATTTTACCATTTGGATTTTTAAATGTGTAAAAAAAACGACGTATTAAAAAATTACATATTTTAAATATATATATGGGTCTGAAATCAATTATTATTCGTTTTCCAACGGCAATTTCACATACTTATCTTTTAGTTGGCTTAGTCTTGACTTTAGTTTCATATTCTCAGCTACTGCCTACTAGTGCGCCTACTAGTGCATTCACTTTGACAGAGATTTCTTCAATTTCAACATAATGTAAACAACACAATTTACTTATAACTCTTTTTTTGTTAAAAACGTTTTGTAGCAATCACCTGCTTTCTATTAACCTTCTAGCATATTCTCGGTTCGGCCATGGGCATATCATGAACTACTATGGTCGTTGTATGTTCATATATAAGACGAGTACTAGTTTAAGATGAAGTTTCTCCATCTGTAATTGTAATCCAACAAATAAAGTACATTACATAGGAGAAGACTCGTGGATATGATTTTCAATCTATATTAGAATATGTAATGAAGATTTTGCAATAACATTCACTACAGAAAATTGAGGCATTATTAGCAGTCCTCTATAGCGTTTATGATATAAGTGTTGTAGAAAAGTTTTTAATAGCGTTTAAGTTTTCGTAACCGCTGCGAAAAAATCCGCTTAATGAAAACTAAACATTACATAGCACTTAAAATTGGAAAACGCTATGTCATCTATGAGCAGAAAATATTTTATTTTCCCGCTTAACACTTAGTAAAATTTTTACTTTTTTCATCTTCTTTTTCGTCTCCCTCGCGATTTCATCTCCATCTCTTTTCGTCTATCTGAGCTTCAACTTTTCATTTCTCTCTCAGAATCTTGTTTCTTCTTTTTCCTCTTCCAATCGCAGATTAATCTCATCTTGTTTCACTTCATGTTTAGCGAAGGTTAGGTCAATTTCTGTTCTCGATTTCTCATCAATTTAGGGTTCAATTATTAGTGTATCGTTTCAATTTCGGGCTTAATTCTAAGGGTTTTCATTCGATTTAGTGTTATCGATTTCCTGTTACTAACAACTGTCAAACGAAAAGACTAGTTAATATCATAAGCATAAGAAACAGTCACATAATCACCTTATAAACTGCACCAAAGCCACCTTCTCCAAGCTGGTTATTTGGAGAAAAGTCATTAGTTGCTACTCTTATTGTATCAAACTCAAGTTGCAAGAACTGTGTATCTTTGATCTTATTGTCTTCGACGTCTTTGCCTGAAACAATAAAACCAAAAGTGTACTTGAAGTTAAAACTAAGAAAACAGTTTCAACCTAAAGATTTGATTTTTAACTAAAATTTTTCACCTTCGGATCTCTGTTTTTTCTTCGTTCTATTTCTTCTTAGTAAGAAGTAAAGAAAAACTAAAATAATGGCAAAACCAACAACAGAGCCAACTGTTGCAAGAATAATTTTAACTTTATCTTCTCCTGCCAAAACAAAGTGTAAAGAAACTAAGTGTAGATTGTAAAAGGTATATAATCTCAAGGCAGTGAATGGGGAGATTAAATGCATGACGTTTTTTCATTGTGCGGGGCGGTCTAAGATATATTTGAAGCTAAATTAGCCGTTGAATTGCTGATGTGTCTGCAGAGTGTTTTTAATTTCTTTCTGATTGAATAAGACTTAGTCTTCTGACTTGACTTGTAGGAGTTAAGTTGTTAGTTGCTAGTTTTTAGCTTTTCAGTTGTAAGTTTAAAGTCTATTAAAGAGACTCTCTGAAGTTAATAAAATTTTAAGTCTTCAGAAACATTTTAGCTATGTTCTTCACTTATAACAAGTGGTATCAGAGCGGTTCTCTAATTCACAGATATTCACACACACAAATAAGCGAGAATGAGTGATAAAGAATTAAGTATTCCTAAGTTTGATGGAGATTATGAGCATTGGACAATGCTAATGGAGAATATGTTGAGATCCAAAGAATGGTGGGAACTCATAGAGACTGGAATTACAAGACCATAAAGGAATGTGATCCTAACAGGACCACAAAGGACTGATTTGGCTGAGATGAATCTGAAGGATTTGAAGGTGAAGAACTACTTATTTGCCTCAATATATAAGAATATCCTAAAGACCATAGCTAAGAAGGATAGCTCAAAGGATATTTGGGATTCGATGAAGGCTAAGTATCAGGGTAATCGAAGAGTGAAATCAGCACAATTGCAGATATTGAGAAGAGTCTTTGAAGTCTTGGAGATGAAGAGTGAAGATATAATCACATATTACTTTTCACGAGTTATGGTTGTAGCAAATGATATGCGAGGACTGGGAGAGGAGATGCCTGACTCAAAGGTAGTTGAAAAGATTTTGAGAACTCTTGCTGAGAGATTCACATATGTGGTATGTGCAATTGAAGAGTCTAAAGACATTCAAAATCTGTCTGTGGATGAACTGCAAAGTTCAATGTTAGTTCATGAGCAGAACATGAAGAAAGATGTAAGAGAAGAACATGTGTTGAAGGTTGAAAGCCAGAGAATATATGAGGGAGGTAGAGGCAGAGGCAGAATGAACTATCCAGGGAGAGGAGGAAGAGGACGAGGCCAAGAGTTTGACAAAAGCAGGATTGAATGCTTCAAGTGTCACAAGATGGGTCACTTCAAAAATGAGTGTCCAAGCTGGGACAGAAATGCAAACTACGCTGAACTTGAAGAAGATGTACTCTTGATGGCCTACATTGAACCGGCTAAAGAAGAAACAGAACACTTGTGGTATCTTAATTCAGGATGTAGCAACCACATGTGCGGAATAAAGGAATGATTCATAGATTTTGACAGCTCTTTTCGCCAGAATGTGAAGCTTGGTGACAATAGGAGAATGGTAGTTGAAGGAAAAGGCAATATGTTTCTGCAAATTAATGGTCTGAATCAGACTATTTCCTCAGTATATTATATGCCTGGACTGAAGAGTAACTTACTGAGCGTAGGACAACTACAACAAAAAGGTCTAAAGATCACAATAGAAGATGATGTGTGCAAGATCTGGCACAAGCAACAAGAACGGGAGATAATGCATTGTTTGATGTCTACAAACAGATTGTTTGTAATTACTGCATCCGTAATTCTCATAGGAGGAGAAAAGGAGACAAAATGTCTACAAGTGACAGATGAGAAGGACAATGTCATGTGGCATAAACGATTTGGACACTTGAGTCATCATGGACTGCAGAGACTTGAAGAAAAGGATATGGCACTACAAGAAATATGACTATCGATAGCGTACCAGGAT
>OVAV01002959.1:0-10454 GCA_900406375.1 Iberis amara
TTTTCTCTAAATTGGTTTTTTTAAAATGTTTAATCGGTTGAAAAGTCTCAAAAGGGTTTTTCCTTACTATTTTCATTCGGTTTCCAAAAGGTTTTGAAGCCTAAGTGTTTGACATATTATAACGGACGTTGTCATAGCGTTTTCTACAACGCTATGGAATCCTAACATAGCGTTTTTCGGCCGCTATCAATACTCACATTTCTTGTAGTGTTTATTCTATGAACTAAGGTCCTCAAAATATAACACCACCAACGACTCGAAAATATTCCTAAAGAAAATCCAAATACTACTTTGAGAGATAAGACCCCAAGAAAACTCAATCGGCCTTAAGGGAATAAAAAAAACTCGATTAGAACCTTGCAAGCAAGCAAAAGTGGCGACGACGCAAGAACACGTTGATAAACACCTTTAGAGATGCCAAAGAAGAATAGAGACATCAAACGAGTCTACCAAGTAGAAAATTGGAGCGATCCACTCCAACCAGAACTCACTAGAACGAGAATTAAATAGCATATGATCGAGGAGGTGAAAGATCGATGAAACAAGCTAGAACTAGAGGATAACCCACAAACCTACCATAACCAATAGCACTGCCATAAACACCAAACTGTAACTAGCAGGATTAGCACAATCTTAAGTCAAAACAACATGATCTAAGGGCTAAAAATGATCAATACCAAAAACCAGAGTATAAGAACAAAAAAACTACACCAAATAGGACCATCTCACTCCCAGCTAGACAACACCGTGGGACCAAGATTCCCAGGCGCACCAAACACTGAAAGCCGAAATAGAGACCAGTCGAAAATAAGTCTAAGGAGTTGTAACAGGCAATATCCAAGGAGCAACACAACGATGNAAACTTTGCGTGTTTTTCTCAAAACATCGTAAATATGGCATACTTTACAAAGAAACTCTAAAATCTCNGAAGAGCCACCATGCAGAAGGCGGGAAAGGAGAACATTGACACGGAGGAGAAGAGACACCATCTCTCCACTTAACGGACCGGAGAAGGTACAAAACGTTCTTATACTCAATTCGGAAGATTGCAACCAAGAGAAGAAAACAACAAAAAAACAACAAGACTTGCGGCAGTGCTATAGAAGCCGCCAATCAAAAACTTAAAAAGATGACGACTTGTAGTTAAGCTTCTAGAGTTTTGAGAGAATTTTTTTCTCATAATGTCTGGAGAAAACAAAAATATATAAGCCAATGTTTTCAATTACTCTTTAATTTTATAGTATACACTAATTTATACTATTAGAAACATACATTCACCATTATATATAAATTTGAAGCCAGTCCAATAGATAATCATAACATTATAAATATTAATTTGTTAAATAGACAAGACATGTAGTATTCTCTCCCCCCTCCCTCATTTTCTTGCCTAACCCTTAGTCACCGTCATTCTCTAAGTTTCAGATCAACAACCCTCGGTATTTCAACGATGGTGCTGATCTCCCTAGTTTCTACATAGATTTTTCGTCACTTTATTTGTATCGGTTTGAAAGGGCTCTTCGGTTGATTGCATGGTTGGTCTTGCCCATGTCAGTGCGGGTGGAGACCACCTCGTCGTAGGTTGGGGTCCCATGCTTCTTGTTGACGGTGCAACTCAATTGTTGTCCGTCCTCTCCTCTATGGTCGTGGTTTGCTTCGCCTCCTCCTCAATGGCTTGCTTCACCGGTTATTCTTCCTTTCCTCCGCCAAGGTCCGACCATGTCTCTTCTCTCCCTTTTCGGATGAATTTCTAGTCCTTGCTCCTCTTCTTAGTTACATGGCTTCGTCCTTGGTAGGTTTTTCTGAGGTTTAGATCATGGTATTTATGCTTGGGTAAGTGGTGTTCGGCGTGGTTTGGTTCTTGGCTAGGTATGGTGTTTTTCTTGTTTTAGATCTTATGTATCTTTTATTGTATCTTTATCGGGGTAGCGGTTTTTGCAGTTACATTTGATCTCCGTTTGTTGTAGGTTATTTATAGTGATGATGTGGTTTTGTTTGTACTGGTTTATGTTATGAGTTCTTGAACCTTTTTACCTCTTGTCATCTTTTGCGGTTTTCTCTAGCTTTTCTGGATCGCTCTTTTTATCTCCAGATTGGAAGCGAAATGTTTCGATTCATCTTATATGGCCCTGACATTTTTGACCGTTTTTTACCTTCATTGGAAACTTGTTCAGCCTTTTCAAGAAGTGCATTGCCTTCAATATCAGAAGTCTACCGTATTCTAGTGACGATATGTGTAGCAGAAGTTTTTTCGTTCGTGTGGATGATTCGTCTAGGTGGATTATGTTCGTTGCTTTGAATTATTTTTTTAGGAAGTTGTGGAAGATTATTTCGGGCTATAAAGATTATTTTTCTTATCTCAACATTTTCGGTATTTGTGTGTATATTTTCTTTGGCTCATGTTATTCGGGTTTTCTCTCTTAAGTTTTCAAGTTTCAATAGTAGAATCAACGAAATTTGATGTTTGTGTAGGGATGGGCAAAAAATCTAAAACCCTAATTCGAACATGAAAAAAGTTATCCAAATCGAAACTATAATATACTTTAACAGTTATTGTTTCTTAGAAGTTTGGATACATGAACCGAACGGGTATACCCGAAATTTGAAAAGACCTGAATGGATACCCGAACTCATGACTATTGTATTGAATATGTAGTCATGTATAAGTTTGTTATCATATAGATATTAATATATTTGTGGAGAAATATATTTTAAGTTTTAAATTTTGTAATTTAATGGAGTAATGAGTTTTTTTATATATTTTAAATCTTTATTTATACATGAAATCCTATAATTAATTTGAATTAGTATAAAAAATGTCTTGTTTAGTCTTGTACAATAATTTAATTTTCATCAAATATATAAATTCAAACGGAAAAAGAAGAAGAATTCATATTAAACCAATTAATAAATCAGTTTAAAATTAACTAAAATTTTAAATCAATTCAAACAAAAAAAATTAGGTCAATTTGGTTTGATTTTGTTAAAAAAAGTTCGGAGATACTCAAATCTAACCCGAACCCGAAGCTAAAATATATATGAAATCCGACATGAAAATATAAAAAATACCTAAACATCTTATTATCCTACTAACTGAAAAATCCGAAAACTCGAAAACCCGAACCCAAACCTGAACGGGTATTCGAGTATTCACCCCTAATTTTTTATATATAAAATTGCTTCAAGTATAATTTTAATTCAATAGGTGACTAAAAAAAATACAACAAGACATGTAGTATATATCCATATTTGTCACTCTGTCTCAAAAAATATATATTATGTTCATTTGGTGTTTTTCTCTTATCCACTCATCGTCTCTGTCGTTATGACGTCTCTTCCGGTGATCCTCGCATCCTCTCCTTGCAAAATCTCCACTTGTCAAATCCAATATTCTCATCAATCTCGCATCTCTTCCCTTAACTTATCATCTTCGTTGCAGCGTCTAACCAAAACCCATCTCTCTCTTACCGTTTCTCAGATCATTCTCTCTTCCCCTGTTCTCGCATCTGAATCAGTTGATTCAATTTCAATTTCAAATTCAAATTCAAATTCAGCTACTGGGAAAATCGATTTGGAGTCTGTTTTGATCTCAATTGATAATTTTTTCAACAAATACCCCTTTTTTGTTGCTGGATGTACTTTCATCTATCTTGTAGTTGTACCACTTGTGATTTTCTACTTGAGAAAGTATAAGCCAATATCTGCCATTAATGCGTTTCGAAAGCTTAAGAACCAACCTGATTCGCAGCTTTTGGATATAAGAGATGAGAAGACTTTAGCTTCGTTGGCATCACCGAATCTTAAGTTTCTTGGTAAAACCTCAATTCAAGTTCCTTTTAGTGAAGATGATGAGGAATCAATGTTTTTAAAGAAAGTTAAAGGAAGCTTCTCGGATCCGGAAAATACAGTTGTTTGTATTCTTGACAAGTAAGGATATTCAAAAGCTTCAAAAACAAAAATTTTGTGAATTGCTCATATGTTTTTAAATTTTATGTGGAAGGCAGTTTTGATGGTAATTCCTTGAAAGTGGCTGAATTGCTGATTAAAAATGGCTTTAAAGAGGCTTATTACATCAAAGGTGGCGCTAGAGGGAACAATGGTTGGTTGGTATGTAACATCTTTCTCTTTCTCTCTCTAGAGTCAGTATGATATCAGACTATGTTTTCTTATCATAAATCCTTACCAATGTCTCAGGCCATTCAAGAAGAGCTTTTGCCACCACCTGTGCATATGTATTCTTCCAAAAATGTTAAATCTTCAAACAACAATGAAGCCTCCATTGTTGGAACTGAGAACTGATTCAACGACCAAGCAGCATTATGATGAGAAAGCTTCTTTTGTTGGAAGACTTGTTGTTGTCTCAAGATACAGCCTTTTTTTTATAGACTTAATTTTCAGGCTACTCCAATAGAATGAGATGTTAGTGTTACTCAAGTTCTTGTGCTTTATATATTGCATTGTATGACAAATTTCCGCACAAAGTGGCAATGATTTATTTATGATTAAGCCCTACAACATTCTTCCTCACAAGCGATTCCTTTGAGATTTATGATATCACCAAAAAAAAGAAAAGTAATAAAATGTTAAATCTTCCGTAAAATTTTCAGGTTTTTGTTTTGTTTGTCTATGTAATTTCTGTATTTTCTCTTCGGTGATTATCTATGTTGTAATCGATCTTTTATTAAAAAAAAAAAAAAATCATGAAAAAATATATACTAGGATTTAAAATGAGTAGACGCAAGGTTCCAACTTCCTAGCACGCACTGTAGATATAAGTCTAGAATTCTTCTTCGTGTTTTAGGGTACCTCTGTTGAAGCAAACCAAGAACTCTATGTTCCCTTGAGCACCCTTTATCGGAGATTCGATAAATCCTTTGTTTGTAAATCCATATTGCTCCACACCGTTTATTATCTTCTCAAGAACCTTCACCAAATCAAAAAACATACTTAACATGCTCTCTAATGGATCTGTATTGTATATACATACATACATACCTCCTGATGTACTTCAGGATCTCTCACTATGCCACCACTCCCGACCTAAGAACAATAGTTAAGTCTCAAATATGAGATAGAAACATACAAGTTAATTAAATGGATTACCTGCTGCCTTCGAGCTTCGAATTGGGGTTTAACTAAGGTAACTAAAGTAGCATCCTCTTTCATCACATTCATAACTGCTGGCATCACCTGTTAATTAACAAACATATGCTACTGATTATATAACAAATCCTAGAAACTAACTAAAAGAAGCTGAAATTACCTTAAGAATGGAAATGAAAGAGAGGTCAAGTGTCACCACATCAACTTTTTGTGGTAGTCCTTGTAGGTATCTAAGATTAGTCCTTTCTATAACAGTCACTCGCTTATCATTGCGGATTTTATCAGCTACCTAATTAGTAATTACAATCAAATCAACTAATTAGGAGAAGTAGTCTCATTAGAGTGTAAAACTCACCTGACCATAACCAACATCTACACCATAAACATGAGCTGCACCATAACGTAGCAAACAATCTGTAAATCCTCCAGTAGAAAGTCCAGAATCAAGAACTACTTTCTCAGAAACATCAACATCTAGCTTTTCAATTGCAGCTTCAAGCTTGAGTCCACCTCTACATACATACTTAGGGATCTCAGCTGTGATCTTAATGGAAGCACTATTAGATACAGGCATTCCAGCTTTACTTGCNTCCACAAGCACTTTCCCTGCAATTGCATTAACATTTACATACCTGAGAAATCTAAGATATAAATACAAAAGAGAAAATATGAGGCTCTAACGAAACAAAACACGAATAAAATACATATCTTCAATACTAACAACGATTTAATGTTTCCAAATTCATCCATATGTATTGTTTGTATATGTTCAGGTCCGGCTCTATTAACATATTATACAGAATCAACAGAGCTTAGTGTTTAGTTGATGGATATGAATATAGATTACCTTGTAGAATCCATGATTGTATGAGTGTACGACTATACTCATTATACCTTTCAACACATGCCTCATCTAGTCTCTGTTTCTTGCTGTTTATACCACACCAAGAGTTCAGATTCCTATTAAGATTGTTGATTTTAATGTTAAAGAAAGACCTTACTTCTTTCCTCGAGTAGAAGAAGCAACACATCTCACGGAACTGCATTCTCCGCCTCTAATCCATCTCACTGACCAATTACACACATTATGATTAAATCAAGAAAACACCCAAAATTTGGAACTTGAACACCAAAAGCTGAGAATGCCCTCTAAGTGTTGGAGGAAATTACACAAGAAACCGTAAGTCAATTATTACATTTGGTAGAAACCCGATGAGGATTGTGAGAATTGGAGAAGAAGTCGAGGAGGGAGGTGCGTAAGGTTATGGGAGACCTAAGAGCATGAAACGCCATCTTTCTTCCTTTCTTTCTGATGCCAATAACTTGTAGCCTTGTACCGTTTTTTACTTTGCCATCAAACCCTAGGGTCTGATTTCAAATGGGTCTAGATATGAAATTCCGATTTCAATTGAGGTGCAAATAGTTTTAAGGAATACTATTATTTATCCAATGCTGACAATACAATTACTGTTGTGTAATAATTAGTTTGATACTCCCTCTTTCATAAAATAACATGTAGGCCTTGTTGGTTTATTAGATTTTGAAGTAGATTTTGGTTTTTGCTTTAAAAATGGTTTTTTAAAGCATATTAAGATTTTGCTCAAAATGATTCTCTTTTTTTTAGAGAATCTAATTTTTGGAGGTTTTTCTATTTTTCAAACAAAATCTAAAATATAAGTTTTTAGTGTTTTTGAAATAGTTGTCCTAAGATTTTTTTTTTTTTCTTTTCCAAAATACTAATTACTTTGTGTATTCTTTTTTTTACGACAATTTTTCATGATTCTTCAAAAAATATACCAAAATATAATTTGTCAGAAAATCGATTTATTAGTTAAATTAGAGTATGAATATCAGTTAATGAATATGATTTATTTTGATGTTATTATATTTAAACTGGAATTTTCATTTTCTTTTGAACATTATCCAAGTAATTAGAGTATAAAATATCTTAAAATCATAGAAAAATATTATTATTAACATTTTTCATATCAATTAACTTTATGAAGCAAAAAAATATTATCAATCATATTTTATAATCATATATTAATACATCACATAATTTGGAAGTTAATATTTCAAAAATAATCAATCCCAATAATAAATTATACATAAATGTTTTGTTGATATTTTTTATAAATTTTATTTATATGAGATATAATATTATTATTATTATTATTATTATTATTAACTTTTATATTTATATTTGTTACCAATAAAATTAAAATTTAAACTAATTAAAGAATAAAAATAATGATAAGCTAAAAACTACCATTCAAGTTTTTTCAAATCTAAAATCTAGCAAAATCAAAATCTAAAAACAAAACCAAAAACCAAAAACTAAAATCAAAAACCAAAAACTAAAAACCAAAAACTAGCAAACATTCATGGTCGAAGTTTTACAATTTTTTTTCATAAAAGATAGATGTTGTTTACGCTATTTCATGTATAAAAGTGTAACTTTGTGACTATTTTATCCTTGATTATTATTAGCCAAAAAGCACGAAGTTTTATGCTAGTAAACGTATGTTCCTCTATTTATACTTCATATTGAAACTTGCATATATTGACAAAACTAATGTCTAATGTTATTCTCTAGTAATAAGTAAATAGTGGTCTTCAACCAAAAGTATAAAACTAAACTAAATTCTTTTCAGTAATGTAAACTTATGAGAGCACATACACCATACTACAAAATGAACAAAAGGGAGAATGAAGAACATAACAAAGAGAAGAATGAGGAGGAGAAAGATCAATATGTTTGCAAGGCCACCTATTATGTCAAACACAAATTCGATTTGAACAAGAAGTTTTATTACGACGAGGAACAACTTTATCCTATCATAGAACTCGAAGAGGTTATATTGGATATGCTACAAATCTATTTTCCATATTTTTATTAATCTATGATCGTGAAATGATCTTATAAAAGTATGTTGCTTTACTTCGAAGTAATAATCTTTCAGTCTATGATTACTTCTTGTTTTGAAACGTTTAAAATAATTATATGAGGTAATATACTAAAAACTCTAATATACGTCTAACTCCATATTAACAAACATTCAAATTTCCTATCAAAACATAACACAAAACACTTCCAAAAACTAATCAAACCATTCTAATGCACTCATTACATTTTGGACAAGTTAAGCATCACAATTTATTTGAATAGGAAGACGTCCCTCCCTTTCAAGTGTAGATTTCTTCATATGTAGTGATTTGTATCTATTAAATCCTCCAACTTTCATGATCTCCAACATGCATGATTGAAGAGTAAAAAAATATTATTTACCTTAGTTGGGGAGAATTTATCAAACGACTTTTCCATGGCAAGAACAAGATCTTCTACGGTTTTACGGCAAGTCTTGCGTTGTAGTGATTGAATAACACTAAAATATCCAAGGTCTAAAATATATATAGATCCGGAGAATAAGGCGGTTGGCACATCAAACGGATATTAAATCCATTTTTTGAGGCGGCTTCTTGAAATTATTTGTCGCTACATTCAAAATGTGTCCTTGCGTTGTTTTTTGTTGAATAAAAATAGTATTTCCCATATCTTCTTTTGTCCACCTTTCGTGAATTATCGGAATCATTTTTTCAATCAAATATGATTTTATTTCCTTTCTTCCATCGAAGTCGATGGTTTTAGTTCTAGAGTTCTGACATTTCAATTTTTGCTTCGTCTCTTAGCTGCTTCCGAACTAACCAAAGGAAACACACCTATTTTTCTAGAAAATGTCTCATCTCCCTCCTCATCAAATCTTGGTTGAGCCATCGCCGCTATAAACATCACCTTATTAATGAAATTCTTGCTTTGACATGTACGATATGGATCTTCTTCGCTCGGAGTAAGATAATACTTCTATGTTTTCTTTGTCATATAAAACCATTTTTCATCAATATGTCCTATAATGTACATATCAACAAATTTTGGTTGCCGATCCAAAGAATCTTTGTCTAACATTGAAAAACAAAATTACACCCTACTTTTCATATTCTCCTCCGTTAAAATGGGTTTTATGGCATTAGAGTGACGTCAGATTTTACCTTCTTTGAGACGCCTATGTAAGGTTGAAGGACTTAAATCCATAACCATTGAAAGCGAACGAAGAGTCGTTCTCTTGTGCAATGGAGTCGCGACTATCTTATTCAAGTCTAGTGCAATTTTCTTCCGGCCAACTATTTCTTAATCTCTTTTCTGATACATCGACATCTCCATCAATAGCAGTTTGTTTTGTTTGTCGCCAAATACGCTGCACGGTTGCAATATGTACCGAAAACAATTTTGAAACTTGTTGTGTGGTATTCTTTTTTAGTTTCCCGCCAATACTCTTCTCTTGTAAAGCACCGTATATCGCCCATCTCTCTTGGTTTGTAATACATTTTCTGGATCCATGAGAGTGAGCAATTTGATCATCTTTTGCAACTTATATTGATAAAAATATTTAGAAAAAGTGAGCATATCAAACATTTTGATATGTGCCATTATAATAATAACAACAATGTTGTATACATTCTCAATTTGTCTCAAAAACCTTTCACGTAGGAATATGAAAAAAACACTTTTTACAAAAACTAATCTTAAATGTTTTCTCTTTGAAAAACATACATGCATCCATTATTACACTGTATCTTCATTATGATCACCGTCAAACTCAACANCACTTTTTACAAAAACTAATATTAAATGTTTTCTCTTTGAAAAACATACATGCATCCACTATTACACTGTATCTTCATTATGATCACCGTCAAACTCAACATCATCATCAAATCAAACTCATCATTTATGATGAAACTTTCATCATCCATAAGAGTGGTATTTAAATCAAATAAAAAATCTTCCTCATCACTTAAAACATATATGTTTAAATCAAAATCAGGAGTAAAATTCATGTTTTCAGTTTTAATCCATTGTTCGCTTGATGTACATTTATAAACTTCTTAAAATAAACATTGGCTCCAATACAAAAAAATTGAAATCTTGGGTACGAAACCTCATGGTTTTGGTTTGCCTCCTTGTTTAATTTTAAAAGAAGAAACAATTCACGAGATTAAATATTGAATCATGATGGAATCATAACAAAATTTGACTACAATTAAGTTACAATCATCGTAAAATTATTTATAGAAGCAGTCACCCATTAATGATTATTTACTTGGGATCAACAACTTTTGTTTCGATATTGATTTTGTTAACGCACTTTTAGATAATACTCAAATAATTAGGAGGTTAAAAATGGTCAAATATAAAGTTTCTTAATATGTATGTAAGCTTCTTAAAATACTTGCTTTATGAAACAGAGAGAGTATTATTTATTATTATTATTATTATTATTATTATTATTATT
>OVAV01002961.1:0-10030 GCA_900406375.1 Iberis amara
AGGAAAACCCTAGAAAAATAATTTCATTTTCCTAAAATAGAGCGTACCGTACTATTTTTAATACTATTTTTATGTCATATAATTAACAAAAACGTTTTTACATTATAAAACATTTCTAAACATTTCAATATGTTATTAATTTAAATAGAAACGTTTTTTGAATTTTATATTATTATAGTTAAACATTTGTACTCCTTTTTAAATTTTTATAAACTGCTTTTAAAAATCACCATAATAAAAACGTAATGAAACAAGTTTTTATTATATTTTCCAAAATTAGTTAAATTTTTAACAGTATTTAGGTAATTAATTGAATTTAAAATATTTTTATAAATTAAAATTATTATAAAACAATTTTACTTTATACAATTTTACTTAATTAATATTTTATATTTTAGTTAAGTTTTATTCATATATTACTAAATATTATAGAGGAATTCCTTGAAATACCATTAAAAGATGTTCAAATTCCAAAAATACCACACACTCCCAAAAGTCCCAAAAATATCATTAACTTGTTTTTTTCCCCAAAAATACCACAAAAATGAAAAGTGAATTTTAAGGGTTTAGAATTTAAATTTTTGTGTTTGGGTTCACTAATTAGAGTTTATGGTTTAGGGGGTATTGAATTTTGGAATTTGGAAGGATTTATGTTAAAATAACAAATCCAATGTTATTCGAATAGAAATTTTAAAATGTCTTACGAAATTCAGTGTTATTCAATTAGTGATTTTAAAAAGTCTCATGAAATCCGTTGTTATTGAAAATATTTTGAGTTGTGAAATTCTGGTGATTTGATGGTGTTTTAGTGGATTTACTTAGTTAAAAATACAAAATCTCAAATCTCATGGTTTTAGGTGGGATTGTAGAGAATTTTAAAACAAATCACATGAAATTCTCTAATTCTCCTAAAAAGAATCTAAAAACTCACTAAAACACAAATCACTTCAAATCATATAAAATGTTTGTTTGGAAACGTTACCTTAGTTTTGAAGGGGTGGGTTTGGTTTTAGAGGTTTAATGTTTAAATTTGAAGTTTTAAAGTTATTTTAAATTTGTGGTATTTTTGTAACAAAAACATTTTTATAGTATTTTTGGAAACAATTGTGGTATTTTTGGAACTTTTGGGTGTTTGTGGTATTTTTGGAATATACCTAGTTTTTTTGTGATATTATTTTAGAATGCCCCTTATATTATAACTTATATTAAATTTTTAAGAGAGTGTGATTTAATTACAAAGTCATGGGAGGTCGCTTCTACCAGAACGACGCTGATGCTTCATCAACCTACTCAGCATCGGCTTCCACACTAGGTATTACTGAGTCGTTTCAAGTGACTCTTATTCCTCAAACTGAACCTGCCGGCGTTCCTCATCCACAATATATTATAGCGGAGGAGATCATTACATTAGAAGGACGAATCGTCTTACTTGGCTTGATCCGGATTCTGATGCTTGGGGAGACGACTTGGTTTCCTTTCTCGAACAACAGTATCAACAAGTGCATCAAGGATATGATGCATAGAATGTTTGATAAACCTTATGGGAGATACAAGTACGGCCGAAATGAGGACAAACATCGTTGGTTTCGACATTTTGCAGTATTTTCTTATATAGTTTATAAGATATTCATGTAATCAACATGATAACATATTCATATGTTCAAATTATTCAGACTTTTAGCAATCGTTCAAATGGGAGACATTCTTTCACAACCAGGACTAGTTATATATAGCTTCATATCTCATCTAAGTATTCTTTCTTATTTCATCATATAAATTTTATATGGGCAATGATCTTAAGTTGACGATGTCATAAGCCGGCTTAGACTTGGTTTAGGTCTGGTTAGAGGTGGTATTAGTTGTTGGTTTAATAGAGAGAGAACCAATCTTCAGAGTGGAAGGAGTATAATAATCTCTAGCTTCCTCTGAGCATCTTCTGTTCTTGCAGAGGTTTCTTAAAGATATCCTCCAAGTCTTGTTGATTTAATGATAATCTGGACCACCTAAGCTAAGTGACGACCTAATTAGGTCTTTAACAATTTCTTCCTTTTCCAATATTGCACTCAAAAGATGAGTAACAAATTAATAACTGATCGAGTAATCTTGTGATAAAAGAAAACAAAGCAAAGCAACAAGTGGATAACAAGGTTGCTAGATTTGTACTGAACTTGGAACATAAGGACACACAAGTGGATAACAATAATTGTCTGCCAATTCTTCAAGATCCACTTGTTTGTTGCTGTATCCATCCGCCCCAAAGATGTAAGCTATGTTACGAGTTGGGTTATATACAGATTTGCCTTGATCAAAAACCATAGCAACTTTCTTCTCCTCATCAACAAAGAAACTAGCATATGTAGTCGCAAGTGATCTCAGGGTCCCTGTTGATAAGAATAACTGGCTCCACGACACATCATTAGGTTCAATCTTGTTGCTAATCCAAATTCCGGTCCACCTAATATCCCACCTCTGATATAACACCGCAAGTTTCTCTTCTCTAACAGTAGATAGAGATATAGTATCATTATAAGTCGGTTCAAACGGTAGAGGAAGACGTTGTCCAAAGCTCTCTGTTGTGAAATCAAAACATAATAAGAAACTAGGCATTTCTTCATTTACATCCTCGTTCACTTCTTCCGGTGGGATAAACTCTCGAGCTAGAAAGTAAGTATTGCCATTGAGAGACACACCACGTACATAAAAAAGGTATACGTACAGATTCTAGCTCAGTGCTTGGAGTCACAATCCTCCATGAGTTGGAGTCAAAATTGAAGATTTCAAACTCTCTCCCTTGCTCATTGTAAGCATCCAAACATCTCAAAATTTTGTGGCTACGTTTCCCCTTGTTCTTAATCTCGTAACCGAGAGCGTAGTTGTCGAATTCGTGGTAACTGTTTCTAGGTTTGATCCACCTTATCTGCCCACAATAAGGGTTCCAAACAGCAAGTCTAGAGAAATTATTCAGTATGCATAACAATAAACCACGGCAATGATTAAAGACTTTAGATTCAACGACTCGATCTATATCGGGTAAGCTAATGAGCTTACCTTTCTGCTGTATACATGAATTAACATTTTCATCTTCGTGAATTATATCTAGATTGATGCTCATCAGATAAACCATACCATTTATCGTCATGATCGCATCAAACTCCTTCACTTGCTTCTTCTTTGTTGCTTGACCAATTTGCTTCTCTGTAAAGCTATGGTTTTTGGATAAAGTGTTCCAATTTTTGCAAGTTAATCGAATTGGTCTTAGAGATGTGAGTGGAACTCTAGAGAGAATTTCCTCTGTCAAATCACTGGGAAGATCGGTCACTTTCGTCATTGTTTCAACAAGGAATCAAGGATCAATGAAAGGGTAATTGACGAAATAGTGATTAGGGTTTTACTTTATTCATGCTTTTCTATCTCTTATGACGTTTCAGTCAAATAGTTGAGGTCCAATAAAATTACCAAATTTGGCCCATAACTTATTAGATGACAAAAGTCATTTTTTACAAATTTGATTTATGTTTTGCGAAGTTATGAAATATTGAAAGACGAAACATTTAACAATTTTTTAATGAGTTATATCATGGAATAGTTTTCGTTTTTTTTTTTCGTTAAACCAGTTGCTTCATTAGTAAAAATACTTACACTCCATTAAAAGAGGAAATTGAAACAAACAACAATATAAACATAGTTAAAACTTCCACTAATTGAAAGATATAAGCGAGCACATAAAGATGAAAGATAAAATCATAGAACTAAAACACAAACGAAGCGCAACATCTTGAAAGAACATTTAAAGCTCGTTAACATGAAATCTCAAGTCAAGGGACAAAAAAGGACTAATTTAAGGAGATATACTTGTGTCTAAGGGAATGACCTTTACTACCCAAGAGGAGACAAAAAAAAAAAATTAATAGTCTCATTAACATGCATCAATGCACGAACTGTTTGGAGGTTAGTTGACGAAAAGGGTGAATGCTTTCGACAAACCATAGAGAAAAATGGGCCAAAACGAAATTCAGCTTTGCACTCCACAGTGCATCAACAACAAAATAGAAATCAAAACTAACATATGAGACTAAGTCATTAGCGTTAGAAAGAGGTGGACCAAAACTAGTATAAACCTCAATAAGATAAATTCAGGTACCAAACAAGAGACCCGATAAAAAGGTCATCACCACCAAATATGAACTGTGGAGGAGATTACATTAGGAGGACGAATCATCTAACTTGGCTTGATCCGGATTCCGACGACACTTGGGGGACGACTTGATTTCCCTTCTCAAACAACGGTATCAACAAGTGCATTAAGGATATGATGCATATAATGCTTGATAAATCTTATGGCAAGTACAAGTACATGCCTGAAGAGAACAAGGATCATTGGTTTCGACATTTTGTGGTTGAAGAACATAGTTACGGCAAAGATGATCTATAATTGATAAAAGATTACACTTTATACAGAGAAGCAGAATCAAAGAATATAAATGCGTAAATGTGTGATTGATACACATGTGGTAAGTTTCCTAAGATGTAATATACGAGAATATCATAATACCCCCCTCCCTCAAACTGGAGCGTGCAGGTCTTGAAGGCCCAGTTTGATCCTGAAATCTATGAAAGCTTGTTGACCAAGAGGTTTAGCAAAGATGTCAGCCTGTTGTGCTTTTATGTCAACATGAATAGGAAGCAGTGTCCGAGATTGTATTTCATCTCTCACAAAATGACAACCATTCTCAATATGCTTCGTTCTTTCAGGAAAAACCGGATTAGTGACAATACGAATCACCGACAAACTGTCACAATAAAAATTAATAGGTTGGGAATGTGAAATACCTAGTGAAAGGAGAAGACGTTTGAGCCATAAGAGATGCTTTGTGATGTATGCCATTCCTCGATATTCAGCTTCCGTAGAGGAAAGACTAACGGTGCTTTGCTTTCGTGTCTTCCACGAGAGAGTTGAGGAGCCAACTTGAACAAGATATATCCTTAAACTGAACGACGTGTCAAAGGGCATCTCACCCAATCAGAGTCATACCACCCAGAAATTTGAAAATCACAATCAGCTTTTAATAAAATCCCTTAACCCGATGTTCCCTTCTAATACCGAATCGTTCGTAACGCAATATGCCAAAGATCCTCTTTAGGTTCCTACATAAACTGAGCAAGAATGTGCACAGTAAAAGCTAGATTAGGTTTGGTGACAACTAAATAAATAAGCCTTCCAATGAGTCTCCTATAAGCTTCAGGATTAGTAAGCGGCAGTGATGTGGAGAGAGCTAACTAGTGATTCTGTTCGAGATGAAACGAAGCAGGTTTTGCGCCAAGAAGCCCAGCTTCTAAGATGATTTCCAATGCATATTTACGTTGACTCATATAAAATCCCTTTTTACTTATGGATATCTTGATGCCAAGGAAAAACTTCAAAGGACCAAGATCTTTCAAGTACCTCAATTTTAGACCTCATAGCGTTGCGCCAGACTTCTTGTTTAACCACATCACCATATGACCTTGGTTCAGTTGAAGCTGTGATTGCAGCAAGATATGCTTGCTGAGGAGCTGAAAATCGAGAACAGTTGATATAAGCATGAATCGGGTAAACAGATTTTGCAAGAGCTTGAGAGAGAAGAGATGTCTGAGCTGTGTTAACAACATAGTTCCCAAGAGTAACAGAGGGTTGTCGCCGGCGATGTCCCCGATCAAGAAGCTCCGGAGATGATGGGGAGTTCACCGGAGCAATTGGAGAATCGACGGCGAGAGGAGCAACATGCGACATTGGTGGAGTAGAGGACGCAATAGCTTCAGGCGAATGATTGTGTGGGCCTGGAGGATATTCATTAGGCCCATCTACCGTAGTCGGCCCAATAACCACGAACGGCCCAACTGGAATTGAAGATTTAATTTCAGGCTCATATGGACCCAAGACAATCGGAGCCCACAAAGGGTTTTCATTTTTATCAGTTGGTGAGGTTGGAGTACAAGAAGGAGCTTTAAAACAGAACTGATCTTCACAAAACACAACATCTCTTGAAATAAAAAAATTCGGAGTTTCAAGATCAAGTAATCGCCATCCTTTCTGTCCATAAGGATAACCAACGAAGATACACTTTCGACTTCTTGTAGCAACTTTATCACCTTTATTGTTTTGAGAATGAGCATAAGAAAGACATTCGAACACTCGTAGATGAGTGTAGAGAGGTTTTTGATTATGCAGTTTCTCATAAGGAGTCAAGCCACCAAGAACGGACGTCGGAGTGCGGTTAATTAGATACGCCGCTGTTAGAACGCATTCTCCCCAAAACTCAATGGGAAAATGTGCTTGAAACCGCAAAGTCCGAGCAATGTTGAGAATGTACCGATGCTTCCTTTCGACACGGCCGTTCTGTTGCGGTGTGCCAACGCAAGAAGTTTCATAAATAATTCCCTGACTTTGAAGATAATTGGGGAGAGAGGTGAACTTTGTTTCGTTATCACTTCTGAGACATTTAACCGGTTTGTGAAATTGACGATCTGCCATAGCAAAAAAAAATTTTCAAATGTTGTGATGTCTCTATTTTGTCTTTAAGAAGAAACAACCATACTGTGCGGGAGAAATCATCAACGACAGTTAGAAAATATCTAGCACCCGAAAACGATGGTGTTCAGTATGGACCCCAAAGGTCGTAATGGACTAAGTCAAAAACAACAGTAGTTTTATTGGAACTAGATGGAAAAGTATTTTTTGTCTATTTTGCTCTATGACAGATATCACAAGCTTGAGAAATTCAGAAACAACATCAACAATCTTTAAGGAACATAAATTGAAAGAGGACAATGACCCATTCGTTTGTGTCATAGATCAGAAGAAGCCGACGCTTGAAACTAAACCAATGTTGTTGTTTCCATTGGACAGAAACGAAATGTCACATTAGCTCTCTTAGCCGCACCAATCATCATCCGTGTACCTCGGTCCTGAATAACAAGAAAGTGGTCAGCTAATTGAACAACACACGTTTTCTCGTCCATGAGATGAGAGAGATAAATCAAATCGGAATGAAACTCTTCAACATAAAGAACAGATTTTAGACACAGAGAAGACCCCAAAACAACAGTCTCTTCCTTATATGATATACGCTCTTGGCCATCAACAAGAATTATCAAAACATGAGAGATTGATCTCACATAAGTAAGAACACCAAACTTTCCTGGTAAATGATGCGAAGCTCCTGTATCTAGTAACCAAAAAGGAGGAATATTACGTGTCAATTTTTCACAATTGTTGAGAGAAGAGCCATTCAACAACTTCACCAGAGTGTTCCATTGAGAATCACTTAAACCTTGTATGCCATCTCTGTCTTTATCAGACACGACATAATTGGCTTGAACTTGTTTAGGTGATTCAGACACATGAACAACATTAGCAAAAGAAGTTCTTAGAGCATGAGAAGAAGATGCTGGCTTACCACGAGCAGATACAGTTCGAGCTTTAGATCGTTCTCCCCACCAGTCGAGATAGCCAATAACATTGAAACAATTTTCAGAAGCGTGACCGGGATGCTGACAGTGTTTACAGAGAGCAGATTTGGTCGAATCAGACGGACAAGGTAAGATGCCTCGGTGAGAGGAAACTCCATATGCAGAAATCGCTGCTAGGTCGTCTGGTTTATGAGTGCTTGTTTTCAAGTCTTCTTCTTGCCGGACAATATTGTAAACTTCTTCAAGAGTTTGAAGAGGAACACGAGCTACCAGAGTGGACCGAACAGTGTTGGAAGAATCGTCCAAGCCACAAAGAAAATCATGAACCTTCTCCTCATTGCGATCTTTTTCATACAAAGTAGTTAGATCGCATACACAGTGACCACACTTGCACAACCGCGTCGGTTTTTCAGGCTGCCATACTATCCTAAATCCAATTGAGTTTCCCATAGTATGACTCAATAGAGATACCTCTTTGCTTGCGGTTAGCAAGTACATATTTGAGTTGCTGAATAAGAGGTTCGTTGGTTACATAAAATCGTTTCTTTAAGTGATCCCAAAAGTCTTTTGCAACATCACGGTGAGAGATGTTTGAGCGAATGTTGGGATCAGTTGTCATCTTCATCCACGAAACAAGCAAAGCTTTAATCGTCCACCAGTCTTCTAAATCAGAAGAACCGTCAGTAAGTCGTTGGATGGTTCCATCCAAGAATCCAAACTTCTTTTGCGATGTGAGGGCTGTTTTGAAACCACATGCCCACTCATCGTAATTTGATCCTTTCAACAATGGATACGAAATAACCACACCCGGATTATCAGCGGAAGTTAAATCGTAAGGTGATATGGTTCTCCTTACTTTAACAGCAACAGCAGCACTCGAATTAGTATTGTCTCCAGTACTCATTCTGAAGCAAAGAGAAGAAGAAATCAAAGAGAAGAAGAAGAAAAAGAAATCAAAGGGAGAAAAAAAATTCAGAGTTTTCAATGCTCTGATACCATGAAGAACAGAGTTACGGCAAAGATGATCTATTATTGATAAAAGATTACACTTTATACAAAGAAGTAGAATCAAAGAATATAAATTCCTAAATGTGTTATTGATACATATGTGGTAAGTTTCCTAAGATGTAATATACGAGAATATCGTGATAGTGGTATTTTTTAAAAATAGTTTATATATTCATGTAATCGAAATTGTTGATTCTGTGATGATACCAAATCGGTCCAGGAGAGAATTTAGTTGGTTAAATTCGATTGTCTCATTCGGTTCTAAGTAATTGGTGTAATCAAGATTGGTTATGGAGCTGGTTCACTTAAAATAAACCGAAGGCATCTTCCAATTAAGTAAAGAAGTGGTTAGCAAGTTGGTTAGGTTGTTAAATCAGGTTCTTAGTTGGTTAATTATCTGTTACAAGTACTCTATTTGGAGTGACTTGATCTTGTAATCGGAGAAGAGAAATAGTGAATTTGTTGCTTGTACTGTCAAGCCCCAGAGACGTAGGAGAAATCCGAACTCTGGGTAACCAAAAATCTGTGTGTTCTGGTTCATATGATTCCCGATCAATTCTTCTTCTTTGTTCTATATTCAATCAATTGACTGAGTGAAATCAAGTGATTGTGAGTGACAAATCTTGAGGTGATTTAGGTGGGCAATCTTTAGTCAGATTGAGATCGATCCTAACAAAGTGGTATCAGAGCGAAGGTTTAAGAATCTCAACAATGGCGAATGCAAGGATTGAAGTAGAACGTTTCGATGGCAAATGGGATTTCTCTATATGGAAGAAGCGTATATTAGCTCACCTATCGGTACTAGGTCTAAAGGATGTACTAACCGAAAAGACCAGTGATACACCAGTTTCTGAAATCAGAAGGGGTGAGGAAGAAGTCGCATATCAAGAAAGGTTGAAGAAGGAAGAAGCAGAAAGATCCGAGAGATGTGAAAAGGCCATGAATCTCATTATCTTGAATGTGGGAGATCAAGCCTTGAGAAAGATTGATTCTTGTACCACAACCGTATCAACTTGGTCAACTCTTGAAAGGTTATATCTCTCCAAAACTATCCCAAATAGAATCTATCTACAACATAAATTTTACACATTCAAAATGTTAGAATCGAAATCTATTGATGAAAATGTTGATGATTTCTTGAAAGGTGGTGGCAGATTTAGCAAGTGTCAATGTTACAGTTTCAGGGGAAGTACATGCCATTCTTCTCGTCAGCTCATTGCCTTCACAATACAACTACCTGAAAGAAACACTGAAGTATGGGAGGGAAACACTTACATTGGATGAAGTAGTAGCAGCTGCAAGGTCCAAGGAAATGGAGCTAAAAGAAACAACAAGTACACAGAAGACAGGAGAAGCATATACAACAAGAGGTAGACCAGAGAAGCGTGACACAAGCACAAACAAGAATGGCAAAAACAAGTCCAGGTCAAGATCCAAATCTAAGATCACTTGCTGGTACTGCAAGAAAGAGGGACACATGAAAAAGGGATTGCTACTCTCGCAAGAAGAAAATGGAAAATGAGGATATAGGGGAAGCTGCAGTGGTCATTGAACTACAATCAAATGAAGCCTT
>OVAV01002962.1:0-10449 GCA_900406375.1 Iberis amara
CTTTTCCCAAAAACGTTAACTACCTTTAAAAATTGCAAAAAGTATAAGTGTATAACACTACAAGTTACACCATGATTCACGACATTTCTACTACGTCAACACAATTTACAATTGTCAACAATAAATTTGTGAATAACTCTATCACTAAATAATGAAATGCTATCTTTCGCAACACAATTCAAACAACAAACTTGAGGTTAATAACAAGATGCAATATATATATANACCTCTAGTTTTTAAAAAAGCTGGAAACAATTAAGCATTAAACGATAGATACTCCTAATATATATACCAATAAAGTCCAATTGAAGCAAGTCTTGTCTTCTTCTTTAAACGATGCGTTTGTGAAGGGAGAAGTTGAGAGTATTAGTTATTTCTACAATACTTGTTGATGCTGGTTACATAGATGCTCAGAAGCAACCTTGATTGATATCATTACATGAGTGTGTTTACATTACATGTATCCAGTTCCTTGTCATTATCCAATTTGTTTGCTTCAATGATCTGAGGATCACAAACACAGTTAATTTTGTATGGAAGGGCTCAAAGAAGCATATGCTCTGTTCTTCTAGTTTTTAATTTATTTTTTATTTTTATGTTCTTCTAGTCTTTGTTACAAGTTACCCTGGAATTGGCTCTTACTTAGACAGATCACCAGTATTTTCACACAAATCATAACAACACCATTTTGCCAATTGACATATTGAAATTTACATTTGATTTCTCTCATTCTCAGACCCAATTCAAAGTTTACATTTGCCAAAGTACTTCTCTGAAAAGCTACACCACTTTCAATTTGCTACTCAGCTAAAATGCTTTCGCAATGGCGGCCTTTTTATTTTCTACGGTTTTAGGTTGTTCTCAGTCTTGGGATTATGAGCTTCCAACTCAAAATCAATTGGCTATGAATGGAGTGGCTAATATCCGTTATATATTAGTACATGTCCCTTTGAGTATCCAATGTTGATGTTATATCCCTAATTCTCAGCTCTTTCGTTTTGATACCAGCTTGGTGCCGTGTTAGCATCTCTCTAACAAAAAAGGAATAGCTCAAGGTACAAAGCTTGCTTCGCAGCTTCAGCTTCTCTTGTATGCCTCATGCCTCCTACCGTTTGTGAATCTCTCTCAAGATGCCAAGCATAAGGCTTTTGAGGAGACAGATAGACGAGATCTGGACGTGTAGGGTCTCTTAAATTCTAAGGTTAGAAGACTGATGAGGAAATGATTTGTATAAAGACAACACCGACTTCTTTTACTATTTCTTCTTCTTGGTGGTCTCAAGTTCTTTGAATCTGGTACACATACTGGTAGTGGTAGGTCTGGAAGCATGTTTTCCAGAATTTACAAACGAAAGGTGTTGGGCTGGACTACTTACACCAGAATCTATCCTAAAGTCTGAAAGCTCTAAACCATGCTCGGTTGATAGTGGGGAAATAATACTGGATAGTTGAGCTGAAGCTGATACAGGGCTTTCTGGTGTTATATTAAGAGATCCCCATGAACTGCGCACTCTTAGCTTGGGGTATTGATATCCCAAAACCACCTGCATGAATACAAATTAGCGATTATACACCGAGCATCATGCTCGCTCTCGGTAAAATTAAGAATGCAAATGACTTACATTTGTCTGTTTTGAGACCGTTAAATATATCTCTTTTTGTGGTGAAGCTTCTCCAATTATTTGTTGAAGATCGTTAATCCGAGAATGAGCTTGCTCTAGTTGTTGTGATAGTTTATATACCTCTTTATTTAGCTGTAAATAATGAAAAGAAACATCATGTTTCTAGAGTGAATGGTTTTTAGATATCTTGACAAGGTTAACTGAAGTTAATTTGCATTACCTTTTCTATTTGAAGGTCTTTCTCTTTAAGTAATGCAGTTGTATCAGACACAACAAGAGCTTGACGATGGCTTCTAAATTCACTCTCCAGATTAGCCAACTTCTTCTGTACATGTTTAACAAGAACTTTATCAGATATGATGATGTTGACTTGTGCATTTGTTGTCACCTCCTTTGCACGGCTTGCGAATAATAATGTGTTTCTTGATTGTTCAATGTGGGATCTTGCAGGACTCATGGTGCAGATTAAGGCAGTTCTAGCGTTCCCTACTAAGGAAGACTGAAGTATACGCGTCAGCTTCGAATCTCTGAATGGAATGTGCCCAGCTTTTCTTTTACTGCATTGAGATAGCCACATAATTTAGCTAAAGGAACTAAATTAGAGCTAAAGGAACGACAAAGGCTAACCTTAGCTTTTGAATGACAGCTCCTAATGTCAGTAAACTTCGGTTTATATGAAAACCTTCTTTTAACCTTGTTGTGCCAGCTGATGTTGATTGAGACACACGTTCACTTCCAGCAAGATCAATTAAATTCTGCAGGATAATTAGAGAACCTATGAATTTGTTTCATAATTTTTTAGGACTATACATGATGGAAGATTTGAAAGTACATACCAATGTTGCTGTGAGTGTACTAAATCTTTCATTCGCCGAATATTCACGTGCAGTGCTCTCAACTGTCTGTAAACATATCAGTCAGAAATAAGTTCACCGGCCTGAAGAGTGAAGACTGCAGTGCTGAATCTTGAATAAAAGTCCTTACCAATCTCAGAATCTGATGAGAGCGGGAACTAACTTCATTTAAAGCTGTCTCTCCAATTTGTCGTTGAGCTGCAATGATTCGATGAGACTAGTCAAACTTGTGACCAAAATGAAGAAGATGATACTAGTTAAACTGATGCTTAGCGTATGGAAAGCAATACCTATACAGGTTGATAAAAGCTCCTTAAAATGATCCCAGTCCCGCAGAGTTTCTTCTGTGAGTTTCTCAACAACTGTCCCTCTCTGTCAAAAAGAATAACCAGCAAACTGAGATTACGCATAACCAATTTCAAAAAATGCTAGTATAAACTTTTACCTCAGGATCATCTAGAAGTCTGAGTGGACTAGTGTTTCTACTCAAGAGGTCTCTTACAGACTCGTTATAGATCTCCAAGGCTGAGAACTTCAAAACGAATTCTCTTTCCTTATGCTGCAGAAAACACATAGAAACAATGAAAAGGGTGACAGTTTGTGAAAGAACTAGAAATATTGCGCTAAGATTACTATTAAGTGTATGATATAAATAACTTTACCTTCTCAATGTAATCATATATATCGGCCAAGGCATAATCAGTAATTCCACTCATCGTGTATGTCTTTCCACTGCTCGTTTGCCCGTATGCAAAGACACTAGCTGAAGCCAGTTTAAAATTTGTATCAAACATGAACCACAGTGGTTAAAGAAGAGAAAGCAGTAATACACTTACCATTAACCCCACTAACAACAGAGAGAGCCACTTCCTTCACCCCTTGATCATACACCTCCCTCGTGCAACACTCAGGGCCAAACACTCTGTCTAGAGACATATGATAGCTCAGCAAGATAGAATTAAGAAAGCTGCGAAAGTAAGCAAGTCTTACCAAATGTGTACGCAGTTGGGTACATGGAACGCTCGGAAATGGAAAGATCACTCCTGTATATGACTGTTTCCTCATTGATACACTCCCAATCTGCTACATCATTCCTTACTCTTTCTTTCGCATTTAATGGCCTCAAACGAACAGAAACAAAAATCTTCTCTTCTCTCCTGCTTGGTCCTTGCATCTGATCCTCTCTTGTAGCCATCTTCATCCCTCGCTTACCTCCCCGCATCCTATCCCTAAAGAAACCAGGACAAAAACAGCAGAGTTATGAGGACAACTTAATCGTTGTAGATCATGAGTCCAGTTATTACTTTCGGAGGTCAGATATACATTTTAATATAAAAAGGATTTCACAGCCGTTTCTGCAGAATGTTTCGATCTTTAGTGAAACTCCATGTGCAGTGAGGAAACAGAGCTTTAGCCGTAAGATCCAAGAAAGTAATAATACTAACAATACGACGTGACTGCACCCAAAAACAAAAAGAAAATCAAATCCTCCAATAGTGTGACATGCATCTCCGGCCGGAGCATGAACCTAAATTTCGGCGAGGAGCCAAAAAGTTCATTTCACCGGCTCAGAGACACACTCCAACTTCAAATCAATGAATCTCGCAAAAAATCATTACCAAAAACTACAAAATCCAATCATAGTCATAGTCCGTAGTTCTACTGGAATCGGAACGAATCCAAGCGACGCTCCGTCAATTTAAAAGAAAAAAAAAACCAAAAAATCCGGCAGGGTATTTAAGAACAATCAACTAATTTCTAACCTGCGGCACAGCGTGACTCTGTATGTCTCTGAATCCACGAAGGACGTTCGGATATTAGAGAAACGAGACCAAAATCGAGATGAAGGACAATGGCAGAAGCGACGGCGAACGATACGGATAGTTACGGTGCTCCGACGCCGGAAATGAACAGAAAACGATCTAGAGGAAGAAGATCGGAAGAAACCAGAGATTCTCAGAATTGCACACTGGTTTTGTCAATGGTGGATTAGGAATTAGCGCGCTGAAAAAATCATAAAATTAGAGCAGCTAATGATTTTTTGGTTTAAGTTATTTTCGTCCCTAAATGACTCGTATAATCATGCAATCACATGATTATTAATAAGAAAAAATAATCTAGCGCAGTCTCTCTGATTTGCTGAGTTACCATTACCAAATTTCAAAGAATCCTCATTATTCATATAATATATACCAAAAAGTGTGGTTTTCCACAGATTTTATTTTAATTATAATAAATGTTTTTGACCGCGAATTTTTATTATTCAATAAACAATAATGCGCATTATAACATTGATTTGGATTAGAGATAAGCAAATATAGTAACAACTTTACAACTACTTTAAAATGTTGAATCCAAATTCAGGTTTTTGATAAAAAAAGAAAATCAGTTTTAAGTTGATTAATACCATCATCAACCTAATCAACTTTTATGAACTCTCATCATCTTAATTCTTAGATATAATTAATCGTGTCTTACTTAGCACCAAAGCCGTGACTAGAATTAAAGAAAATAAACATTGGTGTAGGACATCAAATTGGAAAAAAATTGTTATGTTAATAATATTATAAAATAATTAATTAATATAATATATTTGTATTAAGATATGCAGTATATTATATTTAATAATAAATATAGTTATGTAAGATATGAAATTGTTGTAGCCACAATAATCAATTATCAAATAACCAATTAAAATTTTCATAAAATATAATTAATTTTAATTTAAAAATTAGGGTAAAAATAAATTAGTTTCATATTTGAATTGGGAAAACTGCAATCGGTGAGTGATGATAAATCGATGTCTTTTTGTGCCAATCTTGAAGATTTTCTTACCTCTAGAAAGCATTCAGATGTTGTTGATAATGATTTTTTTTCTTAACTTAAAGTTCTACGGGAAGTTTTACCAAAAACTTATGATACCTATTGAACTATTATATTTTTTTGCTAAAGATTGCTATCCAAACTCATGGATTGCTTATAGTATACTTTTGACTATTTCAGTTTCAGTAACATTTGCCAAAATAAGTTTTTCAAAACCGAAACTGATAAAATCGTATCTTCGTTCGACTATGTAGCATGAGAGATTGAATGACTTGGCTATCTTATCAATTGAAATTTTTTTTTAGAAATGTTGATTTTGAAAGTTTTGTGAATTATTTTTTACAATTATGATTCAATATACTTGGATTTTTTATGTGACTATAGATTTTGTTATAAATATTTTTAAGAATTAGGGCATCTATTTTTTAATTGCTCCTGAAAATTTTATATGTTCTCACGGCTATGCTTGGCACCTCCCCATTTTTTAGCGTATTTATTTTTTAATCTTTAAATTTTAATGCATTTTTACTAATCCTTGTGTAAAAGGATATCATTAATGTTAATCATATTAAATAAAGAAATTTAGATATTCAATTATGTCATATCAATTTATATCATATCAATTTGTATCTTTAAGAATTAGTTAAAAGATATAGAAACATGTAAAAGCAAATTATATAGGCTATTTCTATATCAGCTTGCCACTAAGGCTCGTAGGGACAACTCTAATTATGTTGTAACATTTCGTTAAGATTATATAAATATTATGTTGACAAAAAAAAAAAAAAATTCTATTTAACATTAAGCAATTTGGAAGGGGCACTGCAAATTAAATTTGTTTATAGAAAAAAAATTAAATATATGATCATGAGATTGACAAAAAAGAACTTTTTCTATCTAAAATGTTTTGTTTGGGAGATATAGAAGAGGGCATAAAGGGAGATGTAGAGATTGGTCAAAATGCTTAAACCATATCTAACTCGAACCACATGAAGATTGCATTTTCTCCTTTTTTTGTGTTCTTAATATATCCGAGATAACACACTGAGAATTTGCGAGCCAAAAAGGGAAAGAATGCTACCGAAGGTAGCTTGAAGCCACCCAAAGCAAAACATAGCTTAAGAGGGATGACATGACTTCGAAACCTCTTGGTCCTTTGATGAACGGTGGAACCACAGATACCATCAAGAATGTCCCAAACAGCCACGAGAAGATAAAAGCTCCACTCCTGGTTTCACAATATTAACCTCATCAGTTGCAAAATTCAATTCAAGAAGGTAGCAACGGTTTTTTGCTACTAGGATCAGCTTATTACCCGTAAAGGAAAGACCAGAGCTTGTTTTTCAGTCTTTGGTGGATGAAGTAAAAGGCAGCTATTACTGATAACAAAACCTGCAGAGTTGGTCCTTCTTCTGTCGGGAAGAGAACCGTAAGAAGGCCGAGAACTGCAAACGTGGCTGCTGTTTTGATAAGGAATGCAGTGGGAGGAGTTTGGAATCTCTCAAACACAAAGTTTACAACTTTGGATTGCCTCACTTGCCGGACCTTTTTTGTTATGTCAATCTTCGGGTTTTTCCTCTCATGGAACTTTTGCATTATAATCTTGTCATGAGCTGATTCGATTGCGTCAACACTGGGTTTGTGACCTGCATACTGCTGAATGAGAAAGTTCCTCGCACCTTGAATCTCATCCTCTGAGGCCATCCGGCTTATCCCAAGCCGTTTGTATGGGTCTTTGACATTGATTCGAGGGAAGACAGCTGAACCTATGGAAGTGGCAAGAAACGTCAGTCACTTTGCTTGTCACACAATATGAAGCTTAAATTATAGTTAACAATTATGCACTGCAATGCTTGATTAGTCAACAAGTTCAGCTCAAAATAATCTCAACTATCACAACTAAAGGGGTTCAAAGCACTACCAACACGAATTCAAATAGAAGCCAGTTCGATAAGAAGCAAGCCTTCAAACGAAGCCAACATAGATTATATCCATTGACAAGAATAACTCAGAGATTATGTGTAATCAGTCTGTGCCCTTTCCTAGAAAGCTTAACCTAGAATTAGGCACAGCTCAGAATTATGTAATTTACCAGTTGAATCATCTGCCATATCACCGAAGGAAGCACTCATGGCACGGACAATCGTAGCATTGCTTCTTTGTGTAGGCAGTGCCAAACACGCCCTACAAAGAGAAAACCATTAGGAAGAACTAGCTTATGCTTAATCAAACAATCACAAACAAAAAAAAAACTACCTTTCAAGAACAGGCCAAGCAGCATTTTGACGGTTCACTAAACCAAGAACAGAAGAAGCTTGAGAGCTTCTCTGAGATGTACCAAAACGATCTGAACGCCACCGAAAATGAAATCTGGTTGGAGTAACAGTTAACCCGGACGCACTCATCTCTAGCAATCAGGAGGGAAGCTTTCCGTCACACCACCAACAAGCTCAATCTCTAAATTACAAAAATCAGGCAGAACAATAAAGACTCAATAACCTAGAAAAATCCGAACTACTTTAAATTTCAACTTTTTGCATCGCCATGGATTGAACCAAAAAGCCAATTCATAGTACAATAATATAGTGGAAGCAGCTATGAATTAGGAGTAAAATTCGAAGAAAATGAAGAGGGAGGAAACCAAAGGAAAGAGTACCAGAGGAGAAGAAGAAGAAGACTATCGCCGATGAAAACAATCCACAACACCAGTTTACCCTTTCCCTTCCGGAACCTTCCACAATCGCTGCTCGCAAAGGATAGAGCAAGTAGCCGCTAATTAGAGTTCTTTATATAAATTACATATTGTATTCAAGTCAACAATTCCGTCGTAGTCTAGCTGGTTAGGATACTCGGCTCTCACCCGAGAGACCCGGGTTCGAGTCCCGGCGACGGAGTTTATTTTTTTATTAACGTTTTTAACTTTTCTTTTTAGTCTATGAAGGCCTATATAGTTCGACCAATAAATGGATAGTCATATACTGTACTGTAGTCTGAAAAATAAAAGTTATTAAAACACTTAATATTTTAACTAAACAAATGGAAACTGTACAACGTTTGTGTCAGAAGTATGTAGTTTTTAATAATATCGATAGTTTTCAGATTCTTGACGTTAGATTTACAGAGAGTTTGGTAGAAGATATATCCTCGTCAGCCAAATCTTTAAAGCCCCTGCAATTTGAGAGGAGTGTTTCGTTCAGCAGCAGCAGCATACAATAAAACGAAAGACAAACTAATTATGCATGCGCCTCTAATTCTACAAAATGAGAGATTGAAGCATATAAACAAAGAACTAGTAAAGAGGCATATACCTAGGGAAGTAATACACATCATGACTGGAACAGAGTTATAGTAGCTATATGACCGTTCTTCATCACCTGTAGAAGTGTTAACCCAACAAAAAGTTTCATTAAACCGTTTCAAAGTATAAAATAAGAATCGTAATTAATGATTCAGGGTTATCACAATATGTTTCACCTCAAAAGCAACATTCTGATAGCCATACACATATGTCGATCCAAAAGGATTGCCAGTTGAGCCCTGCGTCTGGATAGCTGCTGGGCCACACTCCCCGAGTATTTCCTAAGGTCAAATCAAATCAGTCGTAATCTTGCTGAAATTTCTACATTTGAGTAATTTCCTCAAGGTTTCCTCGCAAGATTCTTCCTATTTTGTAATTAGATCCCGCAACAATTAAGTTGGCCAACAGATATATTACATCACTAGAAACTTTCAGGGGAAAACTGGATAAAGCCTAACATATACTAGCTTCCTATCTCTTTGGTTTACCTTAACTTGATCCCAATTCGTTCTTGGAGTGATCTTGTCTCCACCTCTGTTTGCTTCTGCGGTATCTTCTCCAACTGAAAAGCAGCATGAAAGCTTAGTATTTTTGAAAAATAAGACACAAAATACATTTCAATATACGATAATTAACTGAAATGAGGCTGCTATCATTTGCATTGCTTACCAGAGATTACAAAGTTGCATTTGATGTATGAGTTGAAATCAGCATGACCAGGATAGTTGGTGTGAAGAACAAACTTCTTAGCTTTGTGAGTCTGATGAAAAGGTAAAGTCATGGATCAAGAAAACATGTGAAGGCAACATATAACTCCATTCAATGAGTTGCATACCTTGCCGTCAAACAGTATGTCCAAACCACGAGTGAAATAGTTGTAAAAGTAGTCACCACATATAGTTGTTTTAGGTCGTGGATCTGAGGCGGAATGAATAACCATTTGATCTACCTGGAAAGCAAAGGAAAAATTAGAAGCAGGAATCCAAAACCAAAAGGGGATTGAACTGGTACAAATAATACAGGCAATAGTCAGAGAAATTAATGTAAGCCGCTCTAAGTGATGCAGATCACCTGTTTTGGGTGGATCCCACATGGTCGTCCTAAATCAGTCCATACATCCTGCACCGAGCAAGAAATCATGAGTTCCAAAGAAGAGCTGCAATAAGACAAGTTACAAAAATTTCACCTGTGGTGATACACCAAAAGGCAGATGCTGGCCTCCGACAGTGAAGAATAGTTCCTTGCCAAGCTGCAATTTAATTTAATGAAGTGATACGACGAGTAAGAAGGTGGCTAACTGGTAATTATGTTAAAACACACAGAGAGGGACAAGAGTCATGAAGATAATCCAAACCTTGACATGAACCTCTTCCATATACAGGCTGCCAGGAGACAAGGGAGGAACAGAGGCTCTATCCATCAACTTTCCTACACCAACTTTTTTGTCACTTGAGTTGTCATATATAGAGACTCGACATGTTACTGGTGTGGTGCCATCTGGAAACTCTAATGGTAGTGCGGCTTTGTAGAGGAGAAAAGAGATAGTGAGAAGTTATATATCAGACAAGACAAAGAAAAACATACACAGAATTTCTGGAGTCCGAAAAAGATATACCTTCTTCATCATGGCAGCAGTCGGTGTACTGGTTAGGAATAGGAAACTCAAAGGATAACCCCTACCATAGTTAAAAGATGTTAAACATTGATGGAAATGGAACAAAGTCATCACCGATTTTTATTCATCATGACTTAGTCATGTATGGAAAAACAGTGTAACCGTATTTTTATTTCTTGCTCACCGGGTAGAAGAGTGAATAAATCCTTCTTTCTTGATCATAAATCCCAGGAAAGGT
>OVAV01002963.1:0-10449 GCA_900406375.1 Iberis amara
GTATTAACAGTGTTAATTTAAGATAACAGTTGACTAACTGTTTATCTAAAATGGCCAAGTCAACATACAATTGGTTCTTTAAATTGTTTTATATNTTCACTAAAGAGTATATGCTTTTTCTGGCCTAAACTTGAAAGTTCGGAATTATTTTGGCATTTTTCCCTTTAATGAAATGCAAAACGTTCTTCTTTTTGTTCAAGTTTTAAGGCCACCAAGTTGGCCACCTAATTAATTCATGCCCACGAGTTTGGCCACAGAATTTCGTGGAAAATGAAAGTGTATAGAGATTGATAATCTAATCAACAAAATTTTTAAACAAAACCAATCATTTATGGAACTTTATTTGTTTAATCTTTCTTACAAAGATTCAACCAAAACATGTTTTACACAATCATAAACACTCTCTCAGATTGTCACCTACAAGTTTAATAAAACCTAAATCCTAAACCAAATCACCCAATCCGTGATTCTCCTAAGGAGTAAAGAACACTCACCAAAACAAATCTCTGATTATGAAAGCCGAATGTAAAACTTTGCAGAAATAAAGATCAAAAGTGTTAACCTCTACAACACACTTTGAACTATTTATATAATCTACCCGAAAACCCTAGAAAAAATATCTCCAACAATATTTCTTTCTAGAATAAACATCTCCCTATGATATCTTCTGCCAAGATATCCTCTCCCAAATCTTCTTTGTTCAGATCCACAAATCTGTTAGGCTCGATCTCAATCTTTTAATCTTTATCTTTAATCCAGAGGCAATATCTTTAGTATCGCCACATCACCTTTGCTTCAGAAAACCATGCTACGAAAATCATGCTTCTGATTCCTTGTCAGGTCCCTGTTTGCATTCAGACTCTTGAGTCCATCAGCTTCCTGATTCCATCTTCACTTTCAATCTCTCCCTTTTTAAATTGATGTCATAAACAAGCACTTATTTGGAACCTGTCACTAAAACCATACAGCCACAAACACAGTCCAACTGGCCTAACTGCACAGACTAACTGATCAGAGCAGACCAAACAAAATACCATTCATAACCACCAGAAAAAGTTAAGGTTCAAAGCAAAAGTTAAGGTTCAAAGCAACAATACTAGTTTCTGGTTCAAACGTTAACACAACACCAGTTCTTAAGTGTTCAAAAAAGAAAATCAAGAAACAAAAGAAACAAAAACTAAAAAAAATTTTCTTCTCCCCCTGAATCTTTGATCCCATTCCTTAGTCAGATTCAGTCGCTTCTTCATCGTTTTCTCCCCTTGCTTGTGTGACATCATGTTAAAAAAAAAAAATCATCCGTATTAGGGCTCGAAAGAACACTTACTTGCATCCAACGCATTCTGAAACATTTGAATTGCTAGTATCATTGCTCTGCACAATTTTGAAGTGGAAAATTCACCCTCTTGTTTGACTTTGAGTTTCTTAGTGACCTTAGACAAATTCTTCGGTTTAGCTTTCTTGGTGGAAGTAGCCTTCTGTTTGGACACTTTAGATGACTCACGTAGTTTGCTATACTTACGCAGTATGACCTTTGACTCTTTTGGTTTTGCAACTGCAAGTGGCTCAACTCCAGTTAGTGCGTCAACAGGATGTTGATCATCAATCAAGCAACTGATCATCCTGGGAAATGGGTGAAAGAACTTGGACTCTGGAGACTTGGCATGACCAACGATGTGATCAAAAACAATATTTCCCAAGTTGAACTGAATCTTGTGTGTGATCTTGTAAAGGAACATTGCTCGTCCTGAGTGCATGTATCCAACATACTTAGAAGGGTGCCAGTTCCTATAGCAGATACGGTATATTTCTCGAAGATCATCAGTGAAGTTTCCAAGATTTAGTAACGGCCATTTTCGCACAGATCCACCACTAAGAAATGAAGCAAACATATCATTTGTCACTGCATCTACTTGAATACGAGTGTGCACATCATCAGCTTCAGGAAGCCCAAACAGAGTGTTGATCCAGGAAACTGACAATTCATATACCCAACCTCTGATTGGAATGTGGACAGTCTCATCATCTTGATAATTAGCTGGAAAGTTCGCATAGAACTCCCATACTATCTCCTCCACATAAGATCTTATCTTTTCAACCGTAGTGATAAGACCAGCCTCATCTATCATCTTCCTAACCATACTATCGGCCTTAAACACCACCTCAATTTCCTTGAGACAATCTTTCCGTGAAACTAAATCATACCGTTGTGCTGCAATTTTAGATGCAAATCTTGTATGATCAAAGACGGGAGTTTTGGGCTCTTTCTTCGCTTTCTGCACCCCCACTTCTGATTTTACCAAGATTTGCTTTCTTTTTTTGTAACCGAGATGCCCGTTCTGAGTTGACTGGTTGCTATGCCCCTTTGACTTCCTCTAGAATCAACACGTCATGTACTTTTGTTGCATCAACCATAGCCGGATTCAGGTTCACACTGTGCGGTTTCATTTGCTGGATCGAGCTCAGTAAGTGAATCACCTTCAATTTTTTGTTCATCTTCTCTTGTCAGAGATATTTTTCCAGAAGCCTGATGATGTTCTCCTGCAATTGATACATGAATCTGGACCGTCGCGGGTGGCTGATCCATGATCGGCGATGCTTTATTCGTGAGTGCCTGATCCTCTTCCGGTTGAAACTGTTCGTCTTCCCCTGGTTGATTTGTGGTCATTGATTCATCGTATGTGATTTCTTCAATAATATGAGCTGTGTAGATCCGGCCTTTGAAGATTGTCATGACTTTGCATGTGTTCTCTGGAGTCGTTGAATCGTCGAGACCAGGCGTCGGTGTCTGATAGTCTGTTTCGGATGATGATACTAGTCGAGTCGGTGAGTTTGGTGGTGATTGAATGACCGTTTAATTCATTCCTTCAGCTTGCAGGAATTTTTGCAGTCGAGTGAGAAAATCCTCCATAGTAGATTTTTGTTGAAACCCTAAGCATCGTTGTGAGTGAGATTAAGATGTGATAAATAGGTAGTTTGAACGGTCTAACAAACAACGCTTTAACTTATCATTTTTAAGATTCCATGAATCTCTCAACATCTTTTGATATGCTTCATTTCTTGTTATCTCATATGGGCTTAGTGGGCCTGACAAACACTTAACACACATATTACTCATATCTGATAAACAAATGATTAAGTTCACTAGTTATATTCAGAATCTTGATTTTACTCAAACAATTAGACACATTCCAACCAGACTAACTTTCATGAGTGACCCAGATATGCAATTTTGACCATGTCAGTACGACTTTCATATTGAAAAACTTAAATTTATATCATAAAAAATTTGAGTGAATCTGTTTAGCCTGATGTTTCTCAGAACAAGTTAGACTAGGTTTTTGATTGAGATATTCTTTTTGTGACTCATACCTCTGTTTGGTCACATTGTGACTAGTCTTTCACTCTGTCATGTCTTTGTCATGAATTTGTTTCAAGTCTCTATTCATAAATATCATTCTTCAGGCAGGTGTAATTTCCTTTGAAGAGTCTCTTTGTTGATATTGTGACTTAAGTCTTTTTGACTGACCTTTTTGGTAAACCGAGTGATTGGGTTGCAGATGCATCACTTGACTTCTCAACATCTGCAAGTGTTTTTTATTTTTTTATTAAACAACACTCTCAATCACTCTGCTTTTCTCAGCTCTTTGACCTCTTGGTATTAATATTTACAGCCCTTTGACATTGATCACTTCAGAACGGCATGACAGGCATCTGTTTTTCACAATGTACGACACAAACAGAATTCTGGTTGACCTGTCACTCTATACAAAAAAATCCTCATATACAAGTCAATAACATGTTCCTTACACATGCTGACCAAACTAGACTTCACAAACACCAATAGCTTTTCTTAAATTAACAAATCGATTAAAATCCAAAGCTTTTGTGAATAAATCAGAAAGTTGTAACTCAGTACTAACATGGTCAATTACAACGAGTCTATCCTCAATCAATTCCCTAAGGAAATGATGCCTAATGTCTATATGCTTGGTTCTAGAATGTTGAACTGGATTTTTAGCAATGTTTAAAGCACTTTTGTTATCACACAAAACCAGCAAAGAGTCAGATTTCATACCATAGTCAGCAGACATCTGTTTCATCCACAATAGTTGTGTGCAACAGCTTCCCAATGCTATATACTCGGCTTCTGCTGTGGATAGGGAGACACTATTCTGTTTTCGACTGTGCCAGGTAATGAGATTGTTTCCCATAAAGAAGCATCCCTCCACTTGTGCTGTGTCGATTATCTAATGACCATGCCTAGTCTTCATCACATACCCCACCAGATTCTTGTTCGTGTCTTTTGTGAAGTAGATTCCTAGATTGGTTGTATCACGCACCTGATTATCCTCTTGACAGCTGCTAGATGAGATGCCTTTGGTTGAGCTTGATATCGAGCACATATACCAACTGCAAACAGAGATCTGGTCTACTTGCTGTGAGGTATAGCAAACTTCAAATCATACCCCTGTATAACTTGGCGTCTACATCTTCACCTGACTCATCACGTGACAACTTCTCATTTGTTCCCATTGGAGTCTTTGCATCCTTGCTAGTTTGTAATCCAAACCTTGTCACCAGATTTCTTGCATAAGTACTTTGAGTAACAAAAATCTCTTCCTCAGTTTGTTTAACTAGTAATCCTAGAAAGTAGGTAAGTTCGCCACACATGCTCATCTCGAATTCACTGGTCATGCTTTCAACAAACCTCTTGACCAGTTGATCCTTTGTAGATCCAAAAACAATATCATCAACATAGATTTGAAATATAATCAAATCCTTGTTTTCTCTCAGCACAAACATAGTCTTGTCCATAGTTCCTCTTTCATATCCTTGATTAACCAGAAACGTTTTTAATCTTTCATACCATGCCCTGGGCGCTTGCTTCAATCCATACAGTGCCTTTTGAGTTTGAAAACATAATCGGGGTGTTGTGAGTCCTCGAATCCTTTAGGTTGTTCCACATACACTTCTTCTTGAAGAATCCCATTAAGAAACACACTTTTTACATCCATCTGATGTAATTTGAATTTAAGTGCACACGCCATTCCAAACAGGAACCTAATTGATTCAAGATGAGCTACTGGAGCAAATGTCTCATCAAAATCAATCACTTCAACCTCAGAGTGCATTTGTGCAACAAGGCGAGCCTTGTTTCTGAAAACAGTTCATGATTCATCAATCTTTTTTTAAAAAAAATCCACTTAGTACCAACCACATTCACATCATCAGGTCTTGGAACTAGATCCTAGACATCACTTCTTTTGAATTGGTTCAATTCTTCTTACATTTCTGACATCCAAAAGTCATCTGCTAATGCTTCTCTATGATTCTTGGGTTCCACGACAGATACAAATGCAGAAAACATAATGGAATCTGACAATTGTCCAGCAACTAGCTGTTTGAAGTCTATATGCTTTCCTCTTGTGATTCTCTCCCCCTGAATCTCACCAATAACATCGTTTTTGGAGTGATTCTTGTGTACCTCCACGATTGGAACTAGATTTGAAACAATTGTGATTGTCACCATGAGACAACCCATCATCCTGTTTTGCACCGGACTGTTCCGAAATCTTGTGAATTATCATCCTAGACGTTGAATAATCATCAAAGACCACATTTACAATTTCCTGAACCATGTTTGTGCGTTTGTTAAAAACACGAAAAACAGTACTAGTTCCTGAATACCCCAAGAAAAACCCTTCATCACTCTTGGAATCAAACTTCCCAAGATGATCCTTATCGTTAAGAATGTAACAAATACATCCAAAGACATGAAAATATCCCAAACTCGGATTTTTACCTTTCCACATCTCATACAGAGTCTTGTTTGTTACTTTGAGTACATGCACACGATGGATGATATAGCAGGCTGTATTAATTGCCTCAACCTAGAAGTGTTTGGCAACCTGATTTCCATGCAACATCGCCCTAGCCATCTCTTGTAATGTTCTATTCTTCTTTTCAACAACTCTATTCTGTTGTGGTGTTCGAGGTGCTGAATATTGATGAACAATTCCCTGATTCTGACAGAATAGATCAAACAGATCATTATGGAACTCCCCTCCATGATCACTTCGTATTGACTTGATTCCACACTTCTCATTCTTGAGTTGTAGCGCCAAAATCTTAAATCTTTCCAATATGTTTGATTTTTCTCTCAAGAATCTAACTCATGTATATCGTGTGAAATCGTCACTTCATGCACAGACTTGTGATATGCTCTAATTTGTTTCTCATGCGCACACGGTCCACACACAAATGATTCAGATGGTTGTATCTTTGGAACACCTCGAACAACCTCATGATTAACATGTTTAACCAGTGTTCTCATATATAAATGACCAAGCTTCTGATGCCACAGTTTTGCTTCAGATCTTTGAGTCACACTCAGACAGTTGTTTCGTGGTTTCCACATGTAACAGTTATTACCTGATCTCACTCCGTCCAACTTGATTACTCCCATTTCATCGACAGCCTTACACATTGTTTCAGTGAAGGTAACCTCCAGATCTTCATCACAAAGCTGACTTATACTGATTAAGTTAACTTTAAGTCCATCCACAAGATACACATCAGCAAGTTCAGGTTCATTTCCACCATTCATCCCTTTTCCTCCGATTTTTCCTTTAGATCCATCACCAAATGAAACCTTTCCTGCATATACTTCTTTAAACCTAACTAATTTTCCTTGAACTCCAGTCATATGCCTTGAGCATCCACTGTCAAAATACCATGAGTACTCAGTTGTCTCTGCCTCTGCTGAGAATGCCACATTGCAAACAATCTGTTCATCTTGTGTTGGTGTGATCAGTTTAACCACTTTTCTCATCTCTAGGTATAAATCGTTTTTACGGATCCATACCTTGTTACGCTGCTTGTTGTCCTTGTAAACTCATCTCTGCCTCAATAGAGATGATACCTTGTTGAGAAAAATGCGATAATAGTACTTGAAATGTCCCGACTTTCCGCAGTACCAGCATCACTTCTCTTATATGGCCTATCTTCAGTTGTCTGTGTGCGCTTCAAGTGAGTATTTTCTGAACTTCCTTGACCTTTCACAAACTTATTTTCCTTGAACTGATTACCACCATTGTAACCTAAACCCCAGTTATCTTTGCTCATCTTTACAATAGACAAGAGCTTATCCAGGTCTTTTGTTCCATTACTCAGCATCTTGATATTCCTCAACTGTTCTTGTAACCGTCCTTCAGCAAGCTCATTCTTCCGTTTCTCCTTATTTAGCATCTCCAGCAGTTCCTTTTTGTCATTGGTCATCCCTTCAATCACTATTGTCAAGCGTTTGATTTCATTACTCTTCAAAATCAATTGTTCAACCAGAATCATGTTTTCTTCTTCAAGGGACATATTTTTTTCTTCATCAGAATCATTATCCTAATCATCATCATCCTCCTGAATGATTCCAAGAAAAGAAACAAAGTTGTTCAGGATATCTCCTTCTTCTTTTTCATCCTCAGAGTCACACTCACTCCAGCTTACGAATGACTTATCATTTCACTTCCTTTTGCTCTTCCAACACAGTCAGTTCTGGTATGACCAAAGCCCTTGCACTCATAACATTGAATTGTACCTCGTCTCTTCAGAGTTGGACAATCAGATTTGAAATGTCCAAAACCTTCACATTCAGGACATTGTTTTTCACCTCTTTTTACTTCTCTGTCTTGATCTCCTCTGAAATTTGAATTACTCTTCTTTTGACCCCTTTCAATTTTCCTGAAGTACTTTTTGACAATGTGTCCAACCTTATCTTCCAAATCAGCTTCCTGATTACCAGCTTTGTCTGTGGCCATAAGTGCAATTCCTTTGTCAGCAGCCATTTCCCTTTTCTTGATTTTTATTTCATAAGCTTGCATCATTCCTACCACTTGTTCAAACTTCATAATGTCTGAGTCCAGAGCTACTTGAATGGCTGACATGTGTGGTTGAAATTTGTCGGGCAGACTTCTGAGGAGTTTCTTAACCAGCTTCTTGTCTTTATATGTCTTTCCTAGCACTAATGCTTCATGTGCTAGCCTGCTAATCTTTCGAATGAATTGGTTCACCGTTTCATGCTCATCCATAGTGAGTGTTTCAAATTAAGAAGCTAACATATCAATTCGAGTGCGTTTCACATTAGTTGTACCTTCATATGAGGTTTTCAAGATATCCCATGCATATTTGGCTCTTGTACAACCTTGAACTCTGGTAATTTCATCAATCGGCAATGAGGTGAATATTTTTGTAAGTGCTTGTGAATTTGCCTTTGCTGCACTCTTCTCAGTCACAGTCCAATCCTTCATTGGTTTTGGTATCTTCTCACCTTCTTCATTCCGATTCATCGGTGGATCTCATCCTTCTACCACTGCAATCCACGCATACATATCAATGCTTTGATTGACTTGAGTCATATGAACTTTCCAGTAACCGTAATTGTCAGCATCCAATATCAATGGTTTGTTTATCATCACAAATTGTTGATTATTCTCCATACTTGCCACAAGATCTCACCTGTTATAGGATAAACAAAATCCTTTAGTAGGTGATCTGCTCTGATACCAATTGAAAGTGTATAGAGATTGATAATCTAATCAACAACTTGTTTAAACAAAATCAATCATTTATTAAACTTTATTTGTTGAATCTTTCTTACAAAGATTCAATCCAAACAGGTTTTACACAATCTTAAACACTCTCTCAGATTGTCACCTACATGTTTAATAAAACCTAACTCCTAAACCAAATCACCCAACCCGTGATTCTCCTAAGGAGTAAAGAACACTCACCAAAACAACTCTATGATTATGAAAGCCGAATGTAAAACTTTGCAGAAATAATTATCAAAAGTGTTAACCTCTACAGCACACTTTTAACTCTTTATATAATCTATCCGAAAAATCTAGAAGAAATATCCCCAACAATATTTTTTTCTAGAATAAAAATCTCCTTCTAAATATCTTCTGCCAAGATATCCTCTCGCAAATCTTCTTTGTTCAGATCCACAAATCTGTTAGGCTCGATCTCAATCTTTTAATCTTTATCTTCAATCCAGAGGCAATATCTTTAGTATCGCAACATCAACTTTGCTTCCGAAAACCATGCTACAAAAATCATGCTTTTGATTCCTTGTCAGCTCCCTGTTTGCATTCAGAGTCTTGAGTCCATTAGCTTCCTAATTCCATCTTCACTTTCAGAACAAAAGTTAAGAAATTTGGAAACTTTTAAATTACTCTCGTTTCAGTAAAACACTTGGTCTATATTTAGTTACTATCTTGACATAATAACCATGCCCTTAAAAATACAACCGTATAACTTTATTAACCCATCTATCAAAATTGGATTTCTTAATAAATGTTTGTACTTTGACCATTGGTAGGAAGAGTTACTTTAACCTTTGAATACACCTTCCAAATATTCAACCTACATCTCCTTATAACATAATGTTTTCTCATTTCTAGACTTATGCAAACTCTTAATAAAAGTAAAAATATACCAAATAATTTTCTCATGTGTCTCTAATGTTGATGGAAATGAAAATGGGGTTTGCACTAATGTGGACGATTGTGTTGTGCCATGTGATAGGTTGTTGCCTTATGATCATAAGCAATAACTGTGGCCTCGTGGAAGCAACAGAGCGACTAAAAACTATTGAAGATTTGGAAATAGAGAAGAAACTTAAGTTTATCAACAAACCTGCCGTCAAAATCATTAAGGTTATAGATCCAACGATTATTAGGATTATGCAAACTGGAATTAGAGTATGTTCTTACTTCCTTTATTTCTGAACCTGCAGTCTATAAATGGTGAAAAGTATGGGTGCGTAGATTTCTACAAACAACCAGGACTTGACCATCCATCTCTCAAGAACCACACATTCCATTACAAGGTTTGCATCTTATAATATGTATTCAAGTAGTATTTAACCTATGTTTTAAACTAAAATATTAAGCAAATTACTTATGGTTTGATTTGGTTCGCCTATTTTATTGACATGAAGATGCGACTAATGTCATACCCCAAAGGATCAGAAATGCGAAAAGAGATTAGTAACAAAACATTAGGACACTTGTGGGAGAATGGCGTAGGTTGTCCTATTGGTACGGTACCTATACTTAGAGTCACCAAAGAGGACCTCTTGAGATTGAATTCAATCAGTGGCAACGATTCTAATCCTCGAGGTTCGTGGATCAATGCTTATGATCATACTTCTTCCAACGGTGACGGTCATCATGTAAGTGTACTTCCTTAAAGTTTGCATTTTTCCATTAAAAATGTCAAACAAATAGTTAAACATCGTAAAATTGCAAGATATTTCTATTCAATAAAATATAAACAACAACTAGATTCCTAGAAACGGTACAAAAAATTAAAAAATGATAACATCAATACATAGCCAATCTTGGACCAAGCCAAATTATACGTCCCCCACCCCCCCAAATTTGAATTATATAT
>OVAV01002964.1:0-10447 GCA_900406375.1 Iberis amara
TAAATACCTACTAAAAAGCGTTAAAACCGAGTGATATCAATGTTACTTGGTTGTATAATTTTTTTGGCTCCCGGTGTGTCGGGCTATGTTTCCTAAGATTTCGGGCTTAGATAGTCGAAATTTGCAGGATATGTCTTCAGAGATTATGGACTTAGATAATCGGAATCTACGGACTTTGTTTTATCGTTTTGTAACGTGTTTATCGGTTATATATAATCCAATAGACGAAAAAAATTTTGACTAAAATGAATATTTATAAAAGAATAAATAATTCTAAATAAGCAAGATAATACCTCGAAAGTTGTAAAAAAGAAAACCTCGAAAAAGAGATATTCATATTACGGTTACAAAAGTTACAGAGAGATTCACACATTTCATATTCTCTCGCTATCGAATCCATTTCTTCATTGTTTTTTATTTGTTAATCAATGTTACCGATGGCTACGGCCCTCGGTTTTACGTTTCATCTTTTATTTTGATTGTTTCATAGACATAGTTTGTGTCTTTCGTCGATGGTGATTAGTTTAATTTCCATCGGGTGGCTTCTCTTATTCTGAGAGTTTTTCCTTCCAATATTTGCAGTTTTGCACTTCAAAATCAGGAGCACTGTTCTAAAACTCGGTCTAATCGCCGACTAGGCGCCAACGAGGCGCTCAAGAACAGTCATCCGAAACGATTTTCCCTTATTAGGTATGAAAAATCGGTTGAAAAAAAAATTGCTTAAAACTTCAAACTTTTTAGCTCAAATCCATAAAATAATGATAGATTCGTGTTATTTGAGTTAAATTACAAAAAAAATGAAGTAGAAAATGATAAAATTGATGAAATCAAAGAAGAAAAAACGCAGAGAATATTGTGGTGGCTAGGGTTTCTATTGAGGAAGAAGAAGATATGCGAAATTACATTTTTACCCCTTTCATTAATAAGTGTATATTATTAAAATGTAAGGGAATCGAACCCAGGTAAACAGACACCCAGTTAACACTCTTTACCACAATGCCAACACGTTATTCCTTGTTCACCTATCAATTCGCATCAATATAGCCTTTATATTTATATAAACACTACTATATAAGTTACAACGCCTAGTCCCCGATAAATCCCCGCCTAGACCGTCTAGGCGCTAGGCGCTAGTCCACCGCCCGATTAGCGCCTAACGATTTTTAGAACATTGATCAGGAGTATCTTATTGTTGGCGTTCTTTCGTGGCTTCCAGTGTACTACAGTTTCATTCCTCCAAATAGATATTCTGGCGGTGTAGGATTTTTTCAATCAACTCACAAATCAAAACCACCATGGTCGGGTGAAACCGTGACATCTGAAATTACAACACAAATTTGGTGGACAAAGAGATTCCAATTTCTTACATCGCATTCAACAAGAAGTTGGTGCATTTATCTGTTATCATTTGTGGAATGGCTACAAAAGAGGATGTACTCAAGTAGGGATCTAAGTGGTGAAGATGGAGAAGTTACTAAAAATATTTGGGATTTATCAAGATCATTTCAAATTCTATAATATTTATGAAGACTCTGATACAGACTAATTGGTATCAGATTGCCAAATTTCTAGAACTAGTATCGGAAGCAATGGATTTTACCAGTACAATTAGAAGACAACCTCAAAACTATAGGTGGTATCAGAAGAAAGAAGACAAAAGATGTATAAATCTGTTGGCGAGTAAGATGTTCTTCATTAAAATGTATCGCAAAACTTTTTTTTGTTGCTAATTGGTAATATTCATTAAATGATATAGTTTGGTTTTACAAAAAATGCAACGCCATTAAAATGCATCCTTGGCAAAAAAAAAAAAAAAGAAAAGATACATTCAGGTTTGGGGGAAAATCAGATTGTGACTATCAAGCTATCCATTTGATCATGAGCTCTTTCAATTTCTTCTTGTGTCTCCTAGCCGATATGATATTTTTGACTTGTTGATCAATGGATTCAAATAATGCACTTGGTCTGATCACTTGAGCATTGAATAGCATATTATTTCTTTGTTTCCAAATGTTGTAGATGATCACTTGAGTTATAACTTTGCGCAAGAGAGATGGTGAAGAATGTGAAGAGTTCCTAATCCACGAGAGCAATTTACTATCTCTAGCCTATGACACACATATATGTTTATGTAATAATTTGTATCTTTAGTTCTTTATGACATTGACATTGTATTTAATATATGAAAATTTAGTAGTAAAAAAAAAAACATCGAGGACTTAAGGATATATATATGTAAAGTTAAAATAACTCTATTTATAGAGAGTGCCTCATCCTAGGTGATCTAAAATGATGACACATCATCATTCTCTTTCTAACAAAATACAACATTTAAAAAACAAACACATATCAAAGCCTATAAATTAAACATAATCTCATTCTCCCTATCACCTAATCCAAAAAATTAAGCCCGCCCCATTTAGCTAACAAAACTAAACATGGATCTAATAGTTCAAAAATCTATATATATATATATATATATATAATTGAATACACTCTCTTCACATAGAGTATCACATATTTTAACTTCCTCTAAAAATTTTAGATATCATCATTTCCACATTCTAATTACAACATTCTAATCCTAAANTTAGATATCATCATTTCCACATTCTAATTACAACATTCTAATCCTAAAGAGTTTGAAATTCATTATTTCCACAAATTGAATTGGGTCCACTCAACAATGTCTCACGAAAACTATTGATATTTCCCACGATTATTAATTTACTTTATTCATTATCATACAAAGGTCAGTTTCCTAATTGCTTTTAAACTAAAAAACTATATTTGTGCAATGTATAATTAGTTGGCAGATAATATTAATTAGAACACTAATTATTAAGTATAAATATTAGAACACATTATATATAGGGTGGCATAAATCATCGAGAACATACATGAAACTCGATCCAGCGAAAATAAAAAATTCACCGACAAGATAATCAGTTGGAGTAGCCACGAGAAACATATATTTTAGCACAGATAAAAGAAAGAAAACAACATTTGGAGAGAATGCGAGAGAGAAGAAGTGATAATTGTAGAGGAAAATAAAGAAAAAGAAGATGAGATAAATATATTTTAAAATTTTAATTTAAAAGTAAATATTATATTTCAGAGTATGATTTAATAAATAATTTATCCTAGAAGTTGAGTAATCTATTGAATTACCTTAATATTTTATAAATTATAGTCCTAAAGAAAATAACGCAAAAGTTCTATAGGAAGAAGAAAAACTAAAAGAACTGATAATCTACACCATGAAAAAGCAAAAGACGAGAAATCATAAATCATCCAAAAAAATACATGAAACTCAATCCAACGAAGATGATAAATTCATCTATAAGATAATTGGTTGGAGTATCCACGAGAAACATATATTTTAACACGGATGAAAGAGAGAAAGTAGATTTAAGGAGAAGGCGAGAAAAAAGAAGTGATGATTGTAGAGGAATAAAAAAGGACAATATTTAATTAAAAATATAAATATTATAGTTAACAGTAGGATTTAATAAATAATTTAATTATATGGATAATATTTATATTGTTTACCATTTTAAAAATGTTATTTTATATATTTTAATAAAGATATTATAAAAAGATTATTTATAAAATACATAAAGAAAATTAATATTCACCACATTTTTATGTCAATATTAAAATTAATAAACACAAAAAAACAATGCATAATCCAAAATGCGAACTAACGGGAAAAATGACAAAATAACATATCTAACTGAAACCAAACCATAATTTAAAATTAGAGAAAAAATTTTAAAATGAAAACACAACAAAAAAAGAAAGATAACTGAAGATGCATATGATTAAATGATTTAACAATAAAATTACGAGGAACCCTCAAAAATTTGAATGCAAGAAAAAAAGATATTTAAAATTTCGAGAGCCGAAGGAAGACATACGAAATAAAGATCTCTCACATATTGATTAAGAATAGAGATTAGGGAATACATATTTCTCTCCGCTTATCAATAGCTACAAGAAAATAGAAAAAAATTGATGAAAAGAAACGTGTAAATGCCAAAAAAAGAGACAAAATAGCTCGTATATTTTATTCAAGGGTCCTAACTAATATATTACGCAGACGAATCTAAAAATGTATAAGAAAAAAAAACAAAAACAAACAATAAAAAACAAAAGCCGATAACAAAAGAACAACACTAAAAATTTCAAATACGAATAAAAACACCAAAAAATCATAACAAACCTATATACGAATAAGTATATAAATCTTTACAAATAAAATAACTAAAAATATAAAACTCTTCCGGAGTGCGGACAACCACTAGTAAGTGGAAAAAGAAAATAAACGTGTACCTCCGATATAGATAAGTTACAATTCTGACTTATGCGCTTGCCATTGTCTATGACTACAAGTAGTCAGATTTCGATACATAGATAAGGGTGCGTTACCATAATTTGATTAAAACAGTGATCATAAGCAAGTACAAAAATTTTCTCAGTTCTGATAAAGATGTGATCACTCCAATTCGCACGACGAGATATCGGCAATCTCCACATTTGCTAGAAAATGTTATCAACTGCAAAAATTTCTGACAAATCCTGAATCCATAAACCAAAGGAAGAAAAAGGTTAAAATGACGACATCAAGCAAAAACCAAAACGCCGATAATATGGTCGTTTTCAAGATTTTCCTCTTTCGTCTCTAGAATACATAAGAGCAGGTGAGATTAGGTTATCTTCTCTTTCTAATTCTTTCCCTTATCGAAGCTACTCCATTTCTATGGCGGAAGTAATTGCGATCGGCGGAACTATAAAGCCATAGAGGGAAAACTATTATCCGTTGTAAACCCTTTCAACTTTCGATGACTCGCCATCTATTCACGTCTCTTACTCATCGATTCGCCTATCGGATTCCGCTTTTCGTATACGGTGCGACTTGGACGGCTTTTCTGACCATTACGGTGGCGATTTTCTCGCTCGCTCCAGAGTTCGCCTTCGTCTCGGCTATTTACCCATCTTCTTCTTCAGTGGAGTTCTCGCGGCGGTGCGGATCCGACGCAGCTGTGTTGGTGCCGTTGGATCTTCCAACGGAAATGTTTTGTTTACCGGCGAATCTATTCCGGAGGTCGAAGATGGACCTCATTGTACCGCCTGTTTTTGCAGCGATTGTGGTGGCTGTTTCCGCCGTTGTCGTACGAACGATGGGCCTTTGGGAGGTCGAAGAAGCCCATTAAATATAGGCCCACTATACATTATTAACACCGCATGCCGTACACCAAAATTATTCTCATAGACAGGGTTATGTACACCTTAATAACCTTGTAATTTAGTCTCTTAACTTTATTTAGATATATAAACAATTGAGATATATTATTACTTCTATTACCAGATTTTAAAATCTCATCTCATACTTTTCAGCTGATAAAATCGAAACCAAATTTTAACCACGAACCAGACTGATTTATGAAGTTGTTACATTTTGATATTAACACCATGTTTATACTAAACTATACTGTAGAATTTTGTAAAAGCAAATTGATACTTAATTTCTAAAGGACAGAGACAAGAAACAAAGCATTCTCATTTAATTCAAATCACTGGAACTTGGAATGAAACAAATAACAACAGCTGAAGAGATTTTTAGTTCTCGAATCAACAAACCCTAATAAACAGACGATTTACATAATCAGGTTTCCTTCTTCTTAACCGCCGAATCCATAAAGGGTTCGTCCCTGTCTCTTCAACGCATAAACAACATCCATTGCCGTAACTGTCTTACGTCGAGCGTGCTCAGTGTAAGTGACGGCATCACGAATCACGTTCTCAAGAAAGATCTTAAGAACACCGCGAGTCTCCTCGTAAATCAAACCACTAATACGCTTCACACCACCTCTTCTCGCTAACCGTCGAATCGCCGGCTTCGTAATTCCCTGAATATTATCACGGAGAACCTTCCTGTGTCTCTTCGCTCCTCCCTTTCCCAATCCCTTTCCTCCTTTTCCTCGCCCTGACATTTTTTTCCCAGGAAAATTTCCAAAATCAGACAAGAGAATTTGATTTTCACACGTGTTATTGTCAACTCAGACTGCGACTGTATTGATAGATCTGAAGAGGATTATATAAGAGAGCTAATCTTGTGTTTTCTGTTTGTTTAATTTTAAGAGAAGATACGATCCGTTGGATTGTTTTTTAATCGACGGTTGTTAATATCTATCCGCGTGAGTCTATTTTATTGGCTACCGTCTGTGAAACTGAACCGTAGATTTATGTTGTTTGAGGAGGTAAAAACTGCGATGCGACAGACAAAGACCCGCAGCACTGTCTCAAGGTGTTGAAAGTGATCCTCCTTGGAGAACTAAAGACGAAGATATCATCATAAAAACATCAAACAAATATGTGTAAAAATAGTTTGAACACATAATTCATCAAATGTTTGAACTATAGTCCGAACGTTTGATCCCATGTAACTCAAACCAATAATTGATCAATCATCCGGTAAGGACGTATAAAAATTGTGGTTATCCTTGGTAGGAGATGAATAACATGCGCACAACATGAATTGGTGGTAGTCTCACCGGAACCAAAAATACTGCGCAAGTAAAGCTGCAAAATTGAATGAACTAATGCCTGAAAACACAACTCTATCTCAGTTTATATGTTCCGAGTAGATGCTGCATGTGGAAAGACTGAAAAAATCTCTTAGCAGAATGTAAATATGGTTCACCACGCACGCAACATGACATGCTTACCATTGTGTACAAAGACCATTTCAATCACCTCCTTAAAGTCAGGTTTCAATCCATTGTAGAATATATCAACCAAATGTTGCTTATTTATTACCTGTAACCACTATTGCCAATTCCTCAAATTCATTCACATAATCATAAGTCATAACATTGACGGCCCTGCTTTGAATCACAGCCTCTCGGAAACGTTTATTTGTAAGCAGACAAAGTGACTTTGAACTCTCATCCCACGGACCGGTCAAGACCAAGATAAACCCCGACGGACAAGAGTGGTGGAACATACATTTCGACAGCTCTTGCATGATCTCAATCAGCAGCCTCAATTGTATCAAAATTTATGTGATATAATTCGCTTTCCCTTGGACAAATAATCTATTAGAGTTCTCTTGTAACACCCCAAACCCAAAAATTTGGTCCGTTTAAAAATCTCAGCAAAAGCCCAATTGTTATAAAAGAAAAGCCCATGAAGTCCAAACCCGTTTTAATAGAAACCCTAGGTTTTTTCCTCCTTACCTATTTAAAGGACGTTTGTGAAAGAAAGAGGAGGCAGCCACAAAAATGAAGCGAAGCCCTAGCCACGCAATCCGAGCAGTCTCAGGAAACAAAATAAACGGACGAGTAAAAGATCTCTGATTGTCACGAAAATTTATGGAGCGGATCTGCGATCAGGCATGAGAGATTGTACCTTTGGAGGGGTAAACGATGTCTGATCGGGACGAAATTTGGATAACATCTTAAGGATGCATAGATCTTCGATCTGAACGGTAGGATGAAAAAGTAAACGGTATAATATTTTGTAGGGAAGCAGTAGACACATGGATATGAATCTTTACAAAAGGAGAAGTCGTTTGGAGGTCTATAGCACATGGAGATGTGTAGCAAAAGCTACTGCAATGTTGTTGTTCATGAGGTCCATCGAATATTCTTCATCAAGTGGTTAAGCTTTTAATACGTTTTTACAAAAGAAAAAAGGTTATGGTAATAATAGTGACATGTTTTCTCGTAAGTGCGGGATACGGGGTTACATCTCTGATGGTTACTTATTAAATCGAATGTCATATAATCAACTCATAATACATTAATGTGGTAAATTAGTAGACTATCTGAGATATCACAACAAATTTTCTATCTTGTACAAACCCCAAATTGAATCTACGGATAGGGTTGATTCCAACGGAACGTACACAAGATTGCAACGTGATGAAAATTCCATTACAAAAGTATATGAGTAGCCAACATCAATGAGATTATAATAACTCCTATAACTATAACACATGTCTCTCTCCTTTTATGTCAACATAAGATCGTTTCCTCCGAGATGTGGACGGAGACACACCCTCACCTCATGCTCTTCCGGTCCAGCTCTTAGTTTCGGTACAAGTATCTCAAGTACAGATCCAGGTCCATCATAATACGCTTCAATGTTTGCATCTTCTGGGATTCGGGTTGATAACGGAATCTCTCTAACAAATTCTCCTGGTGGGCAATGCTCAGAGGCTGGATCAGTTAACTTGAATGTTCTATCATGTCTCTTTATAAGAGGTATGCGTGATGTACTGACACATGAAACTTTTATGATTCCTTGTGTTAGAGTGTTCCTCCATGTGACTTTAACACTGTTCAAATCCACAAAAGGAAGAGTGATTATGACTAAGTATCCTCCTTCGTCCTCGTATATCGTTTTCGCAGCAGTAACTGGTCCATACACGTTTTTCATGGCTCCGCTAAACTCGTTTGACCAATTTGGTAGCTCATTCTGGTGAACTTCGTTAGCTGAAGATGGCGGGATTGCGGTTAAGCAACACTCTTCCTCATGGATCCCATTTGAAAATAAGTCCTTCCTCTTCTTGTGGCTTGAGGGAGATAGATCGGTAGCTTCACCATTAGAATGGTTGGATGGTTGTGTTGAGAGATTGAGCCCCGATCCATTGAGTAATTTCTTAGACTGGCTTGCAGAAGCATTCTTTAAAGGAGGTGGAGGCCTCTCCAGCTCAAAGTCAGTGTTCGGAAGGTTTCTCCATGAACCGAAATCACTAGCTTCAGGTGGAATTGTGAAATTCAAATCCCGTCCCGTAAGATCCATCCACCGTTTCCTCTCTTCCTCATCAAGACATGTGAGGTTTGGCAAAGGAACAAGCTCAATCCCGTGAACACACTGCGGATTTGACAAACCTCTGTAGTGCTTCCTCTGCATTCTGTGAGACCTAACAAACCCTTTCTCAACACTAAATGGAAACAGACGATCCCCTTGTCTAGAATGTCCGTTCATGTAACTCCTCAACTGCATCTTCCCGAGAGCATTCTCAGGTCTTTCCTTAAAAACCCACATGTACATGTTCTCCATATCGTGCTGGACTAGAAACACATCAAGCTTCAGATCTGATTTATCGAACCCAGATATCCCGTTGCTATCCCGGATGATTTTCGCCTTTGATTTCTCGTTTAAAGCAGGCTTGAAGTAGAAACTGAAGAAAAACCAAGCTCCCCAGATACTGTCAACTCGTTTTGCACATTTCCGCCCAACCTTAGGCACAACACTCATGTAATTCTCAGTCTCATATGCTTGTGAGCCTAACCCGACATCCAAAATGTCGCAAGCATCCAGGTTCCATGGCTGGGGAGGAGGACTTCGCTCAGCCGAGAGGGGTAAATTAATATCAGGAGGGCCAGAGTGGAGAGACTGACGGTTATTATTCATCTCCAAATCAAGCTCCTCATGTGAAGAAGCACTTGAATCCATTGACAAGAGAGTTGAAGGATGATGGTTCTCCATAGTCAAGACGTTAAACAAAGTATCTACCATTTCAACTCAAACCAGAGACAAGTCTCATCTCCAGTAACCATACTAATACCCATCCTCCTCTCTTCAAACCCGCAAAATTCCCAATTTCAGAAGCCAAAGTTGAAATCCCCCAAAACACCCAAGTCAATAGACATAACTACAATCAGAAGGAAAAAAACCCTAATTTTGAAAATTGAACAACAGGAAAGTTCCCTAGTCTTCCCAGATACTGATGAATCGCCACATCAACTGATAACTTCCTAATTGCTTTGTTCTAGATCCTTAAAACACCGAAAAGAAGATCGAAACTTGACGAAGATATAAAACCGTATTAAGCCTTGGTAGAAAAGGAAAAAGAAGTTGATTTTTTTTGTTCCCCTTTGTGGTTTATATGGTATTTACCTTGTGGAATAAGAACAAATAAATTCAGAAGCTAAGACAAGCAAGATGCGGATGGTATCGTCATCAACATTACTCATTAGCTACCAAAATGAATCATTACTCTGTGGCCTCACCAACACAACAAAAATCTTAATTTTCTTCTTCTTCTTTTAGTTTTTTTTCTAGAGAGAGAGAGATACAGATGGAGTAAACGCCTGCCCTGGATGTAACCGTGGAAAGTTTCTGCCGTTACTTAACGGTGACGATGTATCCTACAATGTATATACACCCGTTAACTAGATTCATTATTCGTGAAGAGTAAACGTCGTCGTATATAAGGTGTTGTTATTTTGTAATTTTTAAAAATTCGTTAATTTTTGGGTTAACAATTTTTTCCCCCCAAACTTGTACCATTCAAACTATTTACACCTAAACTTCATAGGTAAACTTAATTACACACAAACTTTAATTACAACTTAGAAAACCCTCCAAACTAGTCGATTCAAATTATTTCTCCCTAATTAATTAATTGGACTAATTGCGATTAAAAATTACT
>OVAV01002965.1:0-10446 GCA_900406375.1 Iberis amara
ATGCCAATATATTCCATGACTTGCTTTCAACTTCCAAAAGGATATGTGCTGATATAAATAGAGTTATTGCTCAGTATTGGTGGAATAAAAGCAGTACTCATAGCGCAATGCATTGGCTTGTATGGGATAAAGTTGCTATACCTAAGAGAGAAGGTGGTCTTGGATTTAAGGACACAAAGCTATTTAATCAGGTTCTTTTGGCAAAACAAAGTTATAGGTTGCTAAAATATCCCCAGTCTTTATTAGCTAGAGTTATGAAAGGTCGTTATTATACACGTTCATCTGTTCTTAATGCATCTGAAGGAAATCAAAGCTCATTTGGTTGGAAATCTTTGTTGGTAGACAGAGATTTGTTCAAGAAAGGTCTTCGTGTTCTGCTTGGCGATGGCCACTCTACTAGCCTTTGGACTGATAATTGGCTGCCTTTGGATCCTCCAAGGCCATCTAGAATGAAACAGAACAGCTCTGCTAGATTTAACTTAATTTCTCAATCGATGACGGCAAACACTGGACTATGAAATCAAGATTTAGTTAAAGTTGTGATATGTGACGAAGATGTCCCCATTGTACTTTCGATGAAACTAACCAAAGAAGTATGTAAGGATGCTATTGGTTGACATTTTACTTCCAATGGTGAATATACTGTTAGATCAGGTTATTGGGTCATTTCTAAAAAAAGTACCAATACAGACTCTTCTCATCTTGATCCTAACCTTATGTTAAAACAAAAAGTATGGAGTAGTCATGTTCCTCCTAAAATCAAGCATTTTTATGGAAAGTTCTGTCTAATATAGTTCCTATAGGTTCAGAATTATTGAGGCGTAGATTATTATTTAGTGGTCATTGTTTACGATGTAATCAACTTGAATCTTTAAATTATCTGTTTTTTCTATGTCCTGAAACTAGTTATGTATGGCATGACATTAGCACTATCTCATTGAACTTATTTGACCCTACTATCACCTTAGAAGATAAACTGGCATACCTTTTAGACTAGGAACCTTCAAACCTTAGCACAGGTTCTCGTTTTTTTGCCTTTACATATCTTATGGTGGCTTTGGAAAGATAGAAATAAACTATTGTATAACCATAAAAAGTTATTGATTCAATATGCAAGTAATGATGATGAGGAATGGATGACGGCGAATCATGTTCCAGTGCGTATGCGAGATCATCAACAACATATTCAATCCTATACTGCAAACTCACAGACGGGATGGAAAAGACTAGAACCAAATTGGATTAAAGTCAATTATGATGCAGGTTTTATAAGTCCTTCATATTTATCGTCTGTGGGACTAGTGTTTAGAGATGCGATTGGAACTTTTAAAGGTGCAGTACAAGCCTCCGGAACTCATGTAAGCACAGCTCTAGAAGCAGAAGCTCAAGCGTTATTAATGGCATTGCAGCAAGCTTGGATCAGAAGATACCAGAGAATATACTTTGAAGGCGATAATCAACTTTTATATAAGTTGGTGATTGGGAGTCAGGTTTCCTTTGGATTAGCCAATTGGCTGAAAGATATCTTCTAGTGGACAAAGAAATTTGAAGAAGCTAAATTTGGTTGGGTTGCAAGAAAATCTAATAGAGTTTCTGATGCTTTGGCAAGGAATCAATTAGGGTGTAGTTCTACTTTTACGTTTCACATCGGACCAAGTTATTTTTTGTATTCTTCGCTAAGTGCAGATGATGTAAACTACTCTTAATCATATGAAAGTTGTGTTAAAAAAAAAAATCTTGACCAAAACAAAATAATTCTAATTACCCATATGAAAAAAAAGCGAAAAGAAATAATGTTCCATAAGTGTTAGATTAGTTTTATAACCTGCAATCATCTAGTAAATAATACATGGATCGAGATAATTTAACCAGTTACAATAACCCAAGATTACAATACAAAAACACAAACAATGTTTTTAACGAAACAAAGACCAAACTATTGTTTTTACCTCCAGGCTGAAGCAACGATTAAGCTTTTGTCCTCCCAGCAAAAATGGAGTTCACCCATTTCCTCTTTAAGCTTATATTTACTGCAATACTGTTGCTTTATCAGATTCTGTATATTACTTGTTACTCTACTACTCATTGGTCTTGCATTGAATCCAGCCATCATCATCCTCGATCTCCATTTTCCAGCAGCTTCATATCTCTCTATCCTTTCTTCTCCTTCACAAGCAACAATGTTAACAATGTCTCTAGCAAGACATTGTCTTTCTACATTCATCCTCTCTTGGCTTTCTCTTGGAAGTGTCATATCTAAAGACTCGAAAACCGCTGAGTAGTACTCGTAAGCTTCAATGAACCTTGACAAGAACGGTGAAGTGTTTGTGTTCACGTCTTGTTCAACAACTGTAACGAGTTTCGGGTTTAAGCTTTTCACCATGTGGAGCAACTCGTCTCGCTGGTTCACTGTTGTGACGCTTTCGTCAGGCATATGGTGAAGCTGGAAAGCGAAATTCACAATTAAGGTTTCTCCGGGTTTGCAACCGAGTTTCGATGGAGAGACGATCGAAGTCTTTGAAGGTACAGCTTTGAATTTGAAAGATACTCCATGATCTTCTGCGAATTGTTCGAGTCGTAAACCGATGATTCGTAATCCTCCGATTGAGCGTTGGACTGATTCAGGATCATCAACTCCTGTTAGCCTAATCCGAGGACGTTTCCCGGGTAGTTCACCAACTGTTTGTATTAACGTCATGTATTGATTTCCTTGGTTTATATCGAAATCGATTATATGAACTTCCTCTTCGCCTTTAATTGTTTCGATTATCGCACCATTAGCTGCTAAAAACCCGAATTTGAAGCAAGGACATACCTCAAAGAGGACTTGCATAGCTGCTAGTCTCTCATCAGAAGGAGGCTCTTTACATTTTAGTGCTCTGTATAGAAATTTACCAGAAGCAGCCATTCTTGCAGCTAGACCTTCTACCATGTAAGCTGCGATCCTCTGAGAAGGATCTCCTTGGATCGAAACAATCTGTCTCAATTCATTCACCATTGACAAAGCTTCTTCTGATTTTCCTTCAGATAGAGTACGAGCACACGATATCAAGATTTGTTTCGGAGTAGTTTGCGATAACACTTCTTTGCTACTTATATGAGAGTTTGAATCAGCAGATGAAGATTCTTTAGGTGAGTCTTGATGATTTTGTTCGCTTTCGTTTTGATAAGACCATTCGTTATCAATCTCCATGAGATGATCCATTTTATCACCTTCATCATCATCATCAAGAAGTACTCTTTCAAGCTCTTGAATCTTTGATCTAACTTGTTCATCATCAAACTCTTCCACCACATCCATAATCGGACTATGAAATTCCCTCGTAGATGAATCAAAGGGCAACTGAAATTCCATGGAGCATCCAAGAACTGGTCTTGGTTGATAATGAAACGAGTCTAAAGATCCAAATGAGCTAACCGAAGCACCAGAGCTGGAGCCAACAGGGTGTTGTATGAAGTCATCAGTTGGCGAATCGAGAAAGTACTTCTCATAACTTTGAGTTGGGTAAGAATCATCAGTGAGACAAGTGTTCTTGGACCTGTCCGGATCAAAGATTCCAACCGAAGTAACACCAGTGTTGTAAGCATCCTCATTCAAAGAGTAAAGCTTAGGGTTCCTATAAACAGCAGTGGATGGCTCTGATGGCCTCACCAGTGACATGACGATTGCTTTGATATGTTCTCTAACCACAGTTTGTTCCACCATTCAACTAAACTGTCACACACACACACACATAAAAACATCAAGTCACTGTAATAATTCTAACAAAAGCTTGTTGAATCATGCCAAAAGAAAAAGCCTAATTCAACACAGATAAATCAAAAAGATAGGAAGCTTCATGATCCAAATCTAATCAAAATAGTGATTTGATTCTGCAAAGAACTCATTAACACATACTAATATCCAAATCCATCCCCACGCAATTCATATAACCCATTAAACAACAACATAATATAACAAACTAGTGAGATTTAAGCAAATCGGAAAGAAAATAAAAAAGGTTGTTGAAGTCAAATACCAGGAGAGATTGAAAAACCAGAAGGGTTTTGGATTTTGGAGATGCCCAAATTGAGATTGAGAAGAGTAAATCTGATATAAATTAGAAAAGCCAAAGGAGGAAAGAGAAGCCTTAAAGGTTTGACCTTTAGTGTATACTGTTTACGCAGACAAGAAATGATAAGAAACGCAACTTGTTTGTGGTCTTTCGTTTAGAGATGTGTTTAAACCTTTAAAGACTCGTTTGGTGAATTAGGTTTTAGTTAAATAAACAAGTTACAGGATTTGTTTACGAAATAAATAAAAAAATTAAATTTTCTGGTAAATCAAATGGATTGATTTAATAGAATTAAAATCTTAAATATCTCACAAAAAAAAGAAGAAGAAGATAATTAGCAGTTCCGTGTCGATATTGGTATTGTTCGACTTCTGTTGACCATCACTCGTTTTCTTTTGGAGGTAAATTCTGATTTATTGATATTTTATTTTTAAGAATAAATGAGAAAAATATAGACCATTGGATTGATGCGTGGAAGCTTATGACGGAAGCGATCGTGGGGTGACGAAGGTGCGTACGACAGTTTCCACTAATCGGTCATTAAACTATTCACCATTTCATGCTGTAAGTGCAGCTTAACGTGTTGATTCTTATGAATTATTCAAACGCTCCTTTTGTTTTTTGTCAACTTGAGAAAGTACCTTTTTGTAACAGAAAAGTACTGTTTTATTATCTGATTTGAGTTTTCTCAATAACTGTTGTTTTGTTTAAAATTTGATAAAACCAAAACTAACATTTTTTAAATCATAGAATAAAAAAAAATTAAAACGAGTACCATCTTTTATTCAGCAACCAAATACAATCTAACAAAAAAAAAAGCAGATAAAATCTTAAAACTCAAGAAAAAGTTGCACCTATACAAACATTCAAATAAACCACCAAGAAACTAGAAGGTGACAACACCACAACCATAACCAAAGACTGAGATAAACCAACAAAATAAACCACCAAAATCTAAAGAAGACAATTTTTGGCCTAAAAAGCGAGAAAATATGGAAAAACATAGCACTTTCATCTCGGAAAAATGAAGTAAACTACGAAGAAAAACCTTGAGCCACATAAGATTGCATCTGGTTCAAACAAATACTCATTTTTAGTTTTATAAGAAGGTTTAATGATTCAAAAATACTACCAAAAAAGATATAGACGAGTCTATTGATGTGTTATATGTGTATATTAGGTAAATTAGGAACTGGTCAATGTAAAGTCAAAAGTTCTTGTTGTCCAGTTATTTTGATTAAACATATATGCAAAATTTTTCTTTTTATAAATTAATAAAGAGTGTTGGTAAGATTTCATCAATGGTTTACTCATCCTTTTGCCTTTCAATCCACTCTCCAATTTCACTCTTTGATAGAGGTAGTTTATATCCTGACTCCACAATGGTCCAAACATCTTCATCGGTTTCTTTTATGATATCTCGTATTTGAACTTTCTATCACCCGAATTTGTAAGGATCAACCACCAGATCTCACACCATAAAGAAATGTTGAGCGTTCTTCATATCTTGTCACCAGATCTCACCTCTTTGTGAAAGATATGTTCCTTTCGCCAGATGCCCGCTCTGATACAAATTGAAAGTTTGAAGAACAAACACTTTTTCCAAACAACAAAACTTTGCTATTCACTTCTCAAAATCTATTACAAATTCTTCCTTTTCACTTGCAACGTAAGTTACTCAAGTACCCTTACACAATTTTGACCTAACTTTTGTGTTCACTTGCCTAAGAACTCTCATAGACTCTTAAGAACAGAAAACCTAAAATCCATATCAAATCAGAAGTGGCTAAAAGTATGAATCACAATTCTCCACCTTTTAACCCTTTGATACATACCCTAAACTTAGGAACTGTTTTGTAACTACGAAGAAAGCGCAGTCGCTTAGTAGTTGCAAAAAAAGAGTAACCTATTTGCAACTACATTAGAAGGTAGATACAAAACAGTCGCTAATATTTACCGACTGTTTTGTGACTGTTTTTCTTAAAATTAAAAATGTCTCAAATCGGCTACAAAAAAAATAGTTACAAAGTAGTGACAAAACTTTGAGACTGTTTTGCTACTGGTTTTTGTGTCTACGAAATCAGTTCCTAATCGACTTCCATAGTCGTGAAACGGTTGCAAATTAGCGACTGATTTGCGACTACAACAATTAGCGACTAAAAATTAGACACTGAATTTTACAGTCACAAATCAGTCTCTAATCTTGATTTAGCAATTTTTTTGCGACTATATGTGTAATGGCAAATCAATCTCTAATTCAGAAGATATAGATCTTCTCAAAAGGAAAACTTCTTTTCTCTTGGCGTGTGTTCTTTTTCCAAACTCGTCACACAACGATTTCTTTTTTCTGAATCTCTTTTTGTCAATCTTCCAACTCCTCGTCATCTTGATTTCTCACTAAGTTCAAACTGAACTTCTAGATCATCTCGCAAAGTTTGTCTGTGCAACGTCCTGAGATTTTACTCATATTTTCTGCATCTTTATCCCACCTCTTTTTGTGCACTTTATGGATCTTAACTTGCATATAAATGAATATATATATATATATATATATATATACACATATACACTAAATTGTTTAAAATTATATTATTTTTGGAAGTCTTTTTTAATTATGTTTTTTCTTGCAATAGCTTAATTAAGTGACTTTACACACTACCGAGCCATTATTTACAGCAACAAGTTTCCAAAGGTTAGTGGGATAGGTGAAAGTCTCCAAATAAAACGACTCTTTAACGCATAAGTAATGATCATTATTTAATGTGTAAAGAATCTCATCACAAAATGTTTATTTTATTCTAAAAAATATGAAGCTACTTAACATTTGACGCAGAGTCCCTATCAACCTTATCCTCGCAAAACCACATAGGAAGACCTCTCTCTCTCAATCTTATCCACCACGTAACTTCTAATTTTATTTGATACAAAGAAACTTTTAATTTCGACTTTTATTTGAAGTACATACACATGGATTATATTCAACCATTATATAAAATTTCCAAAGGAAAACCATGCATCTCATTGACTAAAAGTGTTTTCGTATGATATATTGTTACCACTCAAATGGAAGTTTCTTTAAGCAAATTATGTTACTCGCCGATTGGCTCGGCTCGGTGTGTTTTTCTTTTGACAAAGTATTAAAGTGTGGATGTAATAATTTTTTACAGGTGGCAAAAGCTAGTCTGAACTTCTCAATTAATAAAAAAATGTACGGTGTTTATTTATGTATTATTTACACACCTATTTGTAGTTTTACAAAGCTTGCTTTAGAATTCAAGATTATATAATATTTTATTAAAAAAATAACGGCAGGCGACAACAATGGTGATACTAGGGTTTTAGAGGATTCCACGATGGTTGACGTGCAGGAGAAGGTACAGCCACCGGGGGATCCACCGGATCAGACTATGTCGTGGGCTAAGCTAGTTTCGGGTGGAGTTGGTGGGGGTGTTCCGAACCCTAACAGTACTATGGATTATGACTTTGTGGCGGAAGGTGTGACAATTGATTACCCTAATGGTTAAAGAGGAGAACCAGAGATCACTATAAGCGATGAGGTGTTGAGAGCTATGACGGGGTTGTGGAGAAATTGCTTGATTGCTAAGGTATTGGGATGAAGCGTACCGATTGCGGTGATGACAAAGAGGCTACGTGACTTGTGGAAACCAATAGGTGGGATGTCGGTGATCGATCTTCCAAGAGATTTCTTTATGGTTCGTTTCGATAAGGGGGAAGAGTACTTTAAGGCTTTGAGTGGGGGTCCGTATAGAATGTTCGGTAGCTACTTGCTAGTTCAAGGTTGGACGCCGGGCTTTGATCCTTTACGGGATGAGATTACTACTACTCCGGTTTGGGTACGATTAATGAACATCCCATTGATCTTTTACCATGATGACATACTGTTAGGAATCTGTAATAGTCTGGGCAAGTCGGTTAGAGTGGATCATACTACTTTAATGGTGGAAAGAGCACGCTTTGCTAGAGTATGCGTTGAAGTTGATCTTAAAGAACCTTTGATGGGTACGGTATCGATCAATGGGGAACGTTACTCTGTGGTGTACGAGGGTCTAGCTATTATTTGCCCTAAGTGTGGGTTGTATGGTCACTTGGCTCCGGCGTGCCCTAGTGTAATTGGTGTGAGTCCGGTTGTAGGTGCACGTCCGTTGCTAGAGCAACCAGTTAAAGATACCGTGATGGTCGATGATGGCTTTACAGAGGTGAACCGATCAGCTAGTAAGGGTACACGAGGGAAATCGCAGCAGGTGGTGCAGAGTGCAAAAGTGGTTGGTGAGTCGAGCAATAAGAGTGTTGGTGGTGCTAGTTTGGCTAGTAAAGAGAAGGGCCAAGTAATGGTGTCGAATCGCTTTATGGAGTTGAAGAAGGCTGATCTGGAGACTAAGAGAGTGAAGGAAGTGAGTACTAGGGGTGCTAATAAGGAGAATGAGATTGATCCGAAAGTTTTTAGTGCCAAAGCCAATGTAAATCATGCCTCGGTTGGTGTGGGTTTTCATAGTGGCAGAGATAAAACTTCGTCACGAGAAGTGTTAAAACCAAGATTTAATGGTAATCGAAGACAAGGAGAGAAGAATAACCCTCGAAGCTTTAATAATCAACCAAGTCGTGGTCTAGTGTTTGGACCTACAAAGAGTGAGATGAGCTTATCGGAGTCGGGTAAGAGGCTTCGAGCGGAAACTGGTCAAGTGGGACGTGCAGGTGGAGTGTTTGGGAAGCAACAAGAATCTGTTAGTGTTTTGGAACAAGGGGAGAAGTACTTGAACCAAACTAATGTGGTGGATAGTTCGGGTGGTGTGATTGATGATGCGAATATGCAGGTTGTTCCCTTTGAGAAGGGACCGATGTCAGCATCAGCTTAGGGGTATGCCCCGGTAGTTCGTTTTTTAAAGGATTATTTTTTGATGAATTGCATTATGTGGAATTGCCGAGGGGCGAATAAACCAAACTTTCGAAGATCGATTCGATATATTTTAAAGCGTTTTAGCACATATATTTTAGCTATTTTTGAAACTCATGCTGGTGGTGATCGAGCCCGAAGAATCTGTCATGGCTTAGGCTTTGAGAATTCTTTCCGGGTAGATGCAATAGGACAAAGTGGAGGCCTATGGTTATTATGGAGGAATGGGTTTGGAGATGTCTTCGTAAAGGGATCAACGCATCAATACATCCGTGTCCGGATTCAATGGGATGTTGAGTGTTTACATCTTATTGTGGTGTATGCAGCTCCGACAGTTACTCGTCAGAGTGGTTTGTGGCTGGAGTTGAAGACTTTGAAGGATAGTTTAAACGAGCCGGTTATAGTGGGTGAGGATTTTAATACTATACTTCGACTTGATGAACGAACTGGTGGAAGTGGTCGACTTTCAGCTGATTCACTAGCCTTTGGTGAATGGATTAATGAGTCCTCTTTAATTGATATGGGGTTTTGCGGTGGTAATTTTACATGGCGGAGAGGAAGAACAAAGAGGACTTATGTTGCTAAGCGCCTTGATCGGGTCTTATGTTGCGGTCAATCACGGCTTAAGTGGCAAGATGCAAAGGTTACTCATCTACCTTTTTTGCTTCGGACCATACACCGGTTTATCTTCAGCTATGTCCGGTCGTTGCTCGTGATCCAAGTCGTCGTCCTTTCTGTTTTGAGGCTGCATGGATGAAACACGCTGGTTTTAAGGATCTTTATCGAATCGTCATGGAGATCGAATATATCCACACCATATGCGCTTAAACACCTTGAGAAATCATTGAGACGGTGGAATAAGGAGTGTTTCGGGAATGTTTTTAAACGCAAGGATAAGTTGCTAGATGAGATAAACGTGTTACAAGAATCAATGGGGACAGCTTTGTCGGATGATCTTATTGCTAAGGAGGCAGACTTGATGAATGAGCTAAATGGAGTGTTGGAACAAGAAGAAGTCATTTGGCTTCAAAAATCAAGGGAAAAATGGATATCTTTGGGAGACCGAAACACGAGCTTTTTTCACACATCTACGGTCATTAGACGGAGAAGAAATACCAGAGATATGTTAAAGAATGAAGAGAATGTTTGGGTTACAGAGAAGAGCGAGCTTGAAAAATTGATAGTTGATTATTATAAGAAGCTATATTCGGTGGAGAATGTTGAGCATCCATTAATAACACTACCCATCACCGGATTTCCAGTGCTATCTGATGGTGATTTGGCTTGGTTGAATGTGCAGTTCTCTGGAGATGAGGTAGAAAAAGCGATGAGAAGCATGGGACGATTCAAGGCTCCAGGACCAGATGGTTTTCAACCAATTTTCTATCAAGACTGTTGGAATGTTGTCGGGCAGTCAGTTACTAGCTTTGTCCTAGAATTCTTCGCAACAGGTGTGATGCCAAGTGGTCTTAATGATGC
>OVAV01002966.1:0-10446 GCA_900406375.1 Iberis amara
AACTATAGTTATGTGTCTAATCCAGCATTAAAACATGAATTTTGTGTTAATATACAACACTTTTGGAATACACTTTTTCTCTTCTTTCCAATAATGAAAAGTGACGTGATCTTCTTGGTCGATACTGTTAACTTCATTCGATCGGGATATTAATTGCACAGTTTAGCGAAAATTTCAGCGATTCAGGCAGAGCTCAGAAGTTACAACGCATCCGATATTTTGTACGTACGCGACAACATAGTATTAAATATATAGAATTATTGTTGACAGTGATTAATCTGTGACTGACTCTATGGTACATCACGAGATCCACATGATAGAATAGAATCCAACTGCTTTTCTAAATTAAATATATGGAACTTTTTCCCATCTTTGTCCCTTGAATGAGTTTTTTTTTTATAATAATTTTGAGAACTCTTATTATATGAGTTAGCAGTGCCTTATTATCATTTACAAAACAATAGCAAGTGTCATGTCTAACTTTTTCGGGATTTAAGGTAATATTCAATTATACTTTTTAGTTGAAGTTAAAATTTATTTATTAAATAAATTAAATATGTATGATAAAATATATTCACTATTTTGTATAGTACAAATTTATAAAATACATATATTATTTTTTATATACAAATAATACGATTTTTATATTAAAAGAAAATTAATAAATAATTAGTTATATGATTATGTGTATAACTATGATATTTTAAATAGATTAAATGTGAAGATAAATTTAGAAGCTTATAAATAATGATAAAACATTAAATTATATTAGTTAAAAATATTATGTGATAAAAAAACAAAAGTTATTAAAAAGAAAAATATAACAAACTAAAATGATCATTTCAAAAAATTATTTTTTTATTGGAGAAAATTGACAATTTTGTTGAAAAGAAAATATCAAAATTTTTAAAACTAATTAGAATTTGTTAGTGAAATAAACTAGTCTAAATTTGAAGCAAAATACTATTTTATAAAATTAATTAAAAACATTAAGAAAAGTGAAGCCTCAAAACTTCTTATTTGATGTGTAACCTGAGGCGATTGTCTTTTCTTATGTGATGATATATTATTCAGTATATAGACAGTTCATGGTGCTTTGTTTACATTAGAGGCTTCCCCATTTAAATTACGTAACCAAAAAAGATTATATTAACAAGTGGTTGTGGTTACCACATTTGAAGAAGAATCATGATATTGGTCTAGGTCAGAGATCGATTCTTTTTAAGCGGAATTACGAAATCATATCCCTTTGTTCACGATTAGAAAACTCGGTGATTGGGTTATTCGACAGTATCCCTCACCCTGAAAACATATTACGAGTCTCAGCTCTACTTTTCCTAATTTACAAAAAAAAACAAATAAGATTATATAGTTTTTTTTTTAATTGGTGTCATTTTTGTTTTGTTAGGATTCACCGGTTTTGTTTTGGATCCATTATGTTAAGTTTTACTCCCTCCGTTTTTAAAATATTTTCGTTTTAGCTATTATTTTTTGTTGCAAAAAGAATGTCGTTTTAGGTTTTCAATACATAAATTTAATGAGTTTGACTTTTCTGACCAATAGAATAATTGCAATACTTTTTTCTATTGGTTGATTTAAAATACATAATGTTATTTTTATAGAAAACATAAATTTCTTAATCTATATGAAAAATCTAAAGAGACAATCTTTAAAAAAACGGAGGGAGTACTAAAAAAACAAGTCATATACTTATATACATAACCGTGAAAAGTGTTAATTTATATTAAATGTTTACGACCAGTGTTAAATACAGAACAAACTACTATTTATTAGTCATAAATTATATAAAAAATATTATGGGATTAAAATTATATCAACGTCAAAAGTCCTCATTTATATTTAAATTATATATAACTAGTCGACTTATACGTGAACTATAAATTTATTTTATTTTGGTATAATATATTCAATTTGATTTATATTTAGAGAAAAAATTATGATAAAAATTAGTTAAATAATTTCAGATAATAAAATAATTTTTAGTGTATTTAAAGTAATTTAAATATTTTATATATTTTGGTAAAGTCTCAACTCTCAACTCTGTTTAGTTGAGTTTCGAATTTTCAGTTTGTAGATAATAATATCCAAAGTAAAACCTAAAGATGTAAGAAGGTTTTCAAATTTTTTTTAGTAGATATTATAATGATAGTGAAATCATCCTATAAATTTTATAATAGATAATAACATCCACAATAAAAAAATATAAAAAAATCAACATTGTGATCCGGACGGCCTTTACTAACTAAATCTCGTAATTTTTTTTTGTAGGAAACAGGGAAAAATCCTCCCAATTTTATTCAAAACTCAAGTGAAAAACTCAAACCACAACATGTCTAACCGAACCAATACCCGCAACATCGTCAAGACTAATAGATCGAACACAATCTGGACAAACATCTAATAAATGAAGACCATGAGAAAGAGAGAAAGCATAATTCGCTAAGTCGTCAGCCAGGCGATTAGCTTCCCGATAAACGTGTGAAATGCGGACAGTCCAGTCCTTCGAAATAAAGCCATAGCACAACCGTGCTAGGAAAGAGAGAGGATGTGAGTTACTAATTCGTGACTTTAGTATACCCACCACCAACTCCGAATCAACCTCAAGCTCCACTTTCCTGAAACCTTGATCTCAAGCAATACACAAACCGTAATAAACTCCCCAGAGCTCAGCTAAAGGTGTTGAACAAATACCAATGTTAAACGCAAAACCCTTGCACCAATTACCACTAGGATCCCGAACTACTCCTCCAGCCGTTGCTTGACCCGGATTACCATGCGAAGCTCCATCTGTACTAAGCTTAACCCACCCTACACTCGGCATAGTCCATGATATCAATCGTTCCACCCGAGAGGTACTCACAGACGTGGTTCTTAAAGCAAGATGACCACGCCAAATTTCACCCGCCTTGTCTTTGATAAATTGTGTGCGATCCCGACACCTAGCAACTTCACCAAATACATTTCCACACCGCCATTTCCAGCTCCACCATACTGTGATCGTAAAAAGAGTGGACCAAGCTACACCATTAACCAATGTTGAGTCACCTAGATTAAAATACACCCAATCCAACAAATCTGCTCCAAAAAACCGTTGGCTCTTATTACTAGGTATTATCCTCCTCCATATACCCTCAATTGAAGGACAGTCCCGCACAATATGCAAAATAGATTCATCACCTATACGACATATTTGGCATAGACTCGTATTACAAAGCTTGCGCCTGTACCTTTCTTGGTTTGTCATGATACATTGTTGTGTAATCATCCACATAAAGTACCGTGCCCTCTCAGTCGAAATCACGCGCCATACCCGATCAAAAAATCGAGACATATCGTGACTTGTAGCTTTCTTACAAGTCAAGAAAGCATAAGCGGAGCTTACTGTGAATTCCCCATTCGCATTAAACCGCCATGACAAATTATCGAGAGCCCCCGTGGCATTATCAACAACAAGAGAGGCCAAGTGTAGCTTAGTAATTTGTGAGACATATGGAGTGATCAAATCCCACCGCCAACCTCGACCTTCATCCCACATCGCACACACTTTCATACCAAGAATAGTCAAAGGTATCGGTTGTTGAGCCAACTCAATCAAAGGCATAGAGAAACACCATTTATCGGACCAGAAATCAATAGATCTTCCATCACCCACAACCCAACTTAGACCAGGCAAAACCACCTTCCTTAACCCTAGCATCACACTCCTCCAAAGTGCCGACCAATTCCCTCTCGGTAATGTCCAAGAAGTATCATTCTCATCACCCAACTTGTACTTAGCCCGCAACACTTTGGACCAAAGGTTGTCCTTATCTCTCAATAAACGCCATCCCATCTTTGATAGTAATGCAATATTCATATCTTTGGCTTTTCGAATACCTAGCCCACCCTCGGCTTTTGGTTGGCAAATCCGATCCCAAGATATCAAATGTTGTTTTCGTTGCGTAGAAGTACTCCCCCATATGAAACTCTTCGAGTACTTATCCAATTTCTCCAAAGTAGAACACGACAAGGCTATGGAACTCATAGTATGAACCGGAATCGAAGATAACACTGCCTTTGTTAGTGTGATCCTTCCCGCAAAGCTCAACATTCGACTTTTCCAACCTGCTAACCGAGTTGATATCCTCTCCTCAACCGCCCCAAAAGTATTCTTATTAATACGCTTGTGAAATATTGGTAAGCCCAAATACTTTCCCAGGTCCCGGGTTACTTGAATACCACTAGCCAAACTAATCGAATGAGCAAGCTCACTGCTGACATTACTTTAAAAGAATATCTTGGATTTATCAAGACTCACCTTCTGTCCAGAGGCAGCACAAAACCTCTCAAGAATGCTTCTAATAACCCCAATTTGTGCAACATTAGCTTCGGAAAAGATGATCAAATCATCAACAAAGCAGAGATGAGACAACTTAGGACCCCTTTGTGATAACCGAATTGGTTTCCATTCACCATTGTCTACCGCACTCTGTATTAGATGACATAACCTCTCCAAACATAGCACAAACAGATACGGTGATAGTGGATCCCCCTGACGAAGACCTCTTGTTGGTTTAAAAGACTCGGTCTTCTCCTCATTCCAAAGTACATTCATAGATGCGCCTTTCACACTACTCATAATCCATGACACCCACTTATCTGGCAAGTTAGCTGCGAATAAAGTATCTTCAAGGAAATCCCACCTTATTCGGTCATATGCTTTCTCAAGGTCCAACTTCAATAACATCCAGCCACTCCGCCCTTTCTTACGCCGCATTGAATGAACAGCTTCCTGAACAACAACAATATTATCAGTACTTAGCCTCCCAGGGATAAAACTAGACTGAGCTGGCCCTATTAAAGTCGGCATGATACTCTGCAATCTCATCATCATAGTCTTTGTAATTATCTTGAATAAGACATTACACAGGCTAATAGGACGGAACTGAGTAATACTCTCGGGTTTTGCCACTTTCCCAATTAAAACCACTAAAGCATCATTCAAACCCAACGGCATAACACCCGTATCAAAGAATTCCAAAACCAGTCGAGTAATTGAAGTACCGACGATATGCCAGCAATCCTGATAAAATGCTGGTTGAAAACCGTCCGGACCAGGCGCTTTCAATCTACCCATACTTCATACCGCACCTTCTATTTCATCCACATGAAACGGTTTATTCATAGCCATAATATCGCTATCGCATATTCTAGCAAACCCCGTGCCTGGTAGTTTCGGTACTTCATCTTCAACATCTTGCAATGAATAAAGCCGCTTATAATACTCAACAACTAAGCTCTCCAAACTAGCCTTGTCCGTAACCCAACGACCATCACTCCCCTTTAGCATATCAATAGAATTCCTTCTGCGACGGTTAATAGTCGAAGTGTGAAAAACGTAGTATTGCGATCTCCTAAAGCCACCCACTTCTCTCGGGACTTCTGGAACCACAATACTTCTTCTTGCTGCAAGACCGCATCTAACTCCTTCATAAGCTCGACTTCTTGCAATATTAACGCATCATCCGGCGTCACATCCAACACTTCTTGTATAGCTTTCAAATCTGAAGCAATTTTATCTTTCCTTTTAGCAATATCTCCGAATACTTCTTTATTCCACTTCTTCAAGACTTCTTGTAACATCTTTAAAGCTACTGGTGTACTCAAATTCGCCTTCCATTTCGACGTCACTAAATCCTTAAAGTTCTCATGGAGTAGCCACGCCGCTTCGAAACGAAACGGGCGCCGACTCGGATCACGACTTCCGGATGGACATAGCTGCACAAAAAGAGGTGTATGATCGGATGCCAAGAATGGTAGGTGCGTTACCATAGCTTCCGGCCATCGTAGCCTTGCTTGACCGCAACATAAGACTCGGTCAAGACGCTTTGCAACATACGTCATCTCCGACCTGCCTCTTCTCCAAGTATACCGATTTCCATTAAAACCCATATCGAGTAAATGAGTTTCATTTATCCATTGACCAAATAACAAAGAATCTGTTGAGAGAGTACCACTCCCACCCATTCTCTCCTCCACTCGAACATTAGTATTGAAGTCACCTCCAACTATAACCGGCTCTGCAATACCAGTAATTAGCTGGTTCAACTCATTCCATAAATTGCGCCTGCGATGAAATGAAGGGGCAGCATACACAACAATCAAATGAGTAATAGCCTCCCCCATTTTAATCTGTGCGTGTATATACTGAGCGCTTGACTCTACTATCGTAACTTCTCCAATTTCACTTCTCCATAACAACCAAATGCCTCCACTCTGCCCTACCGAATCCACTCTAAAAGAACTATCAAACCCAAGGCTAAGACATATTGTCCTTGCCCTATCTCCTCCAGCATGAGTTTCAAACACTGCAAGAACATCTGTCTTATACTTCTTCTAAATATAACGTATAGATCGTCTAAAGTTGGGTTTATTCGCCCCCGACAATTCCACAATAAGAAATTCATAACTTTAATCAGTATGAAGTAAAGAACTACCGGGGCAAAACCCTAGGCTAGCTGCAACTCCACCTTCCGCGAAGGTGAAACGTCATCACGCACCATATCTTCATCAACAATTAGATTATGTGCCACACTAACAGTTGGTAAACCCTGTATAGCATTAACCCGATAATGATCTTCCTGTTTTGAGTTACCCGTACATACAACCACCCCTCCCTCTCGATTCAAAGGTGTTTGTTCCACACGTAACCTTTTACCCGACGCTGACAACTCAAACTCTCCTCTAGTCGGTCCGAACACAAGCCCCATAGTAGGCTTATTCTGAGTACTACGAAGACTACTCTTCTCTGCTTGCTTATGGTTCCCATTCACACGGTTTTTCAGTACATCCTTAAAACCATTCTTACTCGCAACACCCAATGCCTTATCACGTGCCTTGCTCATAAACCTTTGCCCGTTAAACTTAGCTTCACCTAACGGGTTCTTGTTCTCCTTATCCTCATTCAACACACCTTAACCTTTCCCAACATCAGTAGCTACCTCCAGACTTGCTAGCTGGTCAAATTTATTCGAAACTTCCACATTCCCTTTAGGCTTCGATTTTAAATTTCCAATTGATTCTCGCCGACTATTGATAGATAAATCGATGGGTCCTTTTTCAATACTCGGACTTATGTTACGTCCCACCTTAGTAAAACCATCTGCTACAACCATCTCGCCTCCTCCTTGTTGTCCCATAGTACAACTATCACGTGGTAATAGCTTAGTCCCTTCTACCCGATTGCATCCATGAGCTAGATGACCAAATATACCACACTTCGAACAAATTTGTGACAACCCTTCGTATGAAACAAAGTATCTATCACCATTCACCATAACCGTTCCTTTCAAAGGATCTTTAAGATTGACCTCCACACAAACTCTAGCAAATCTAGCTCTCTCACAACTTAATGTCATAGCATCTACCTTCACCGGATTCCCAACTCCCTTTGCTATCCCCATTAGGATCGCGGGATGATAGAAATTGTACGGAATATCCATAAGCCGGACCCAAACCAGTGTCGTCACAATATCGTCACTAAGAGAATCAAACCCCGGGTTCCAATCTTACACCATAAGATAGCTCCCAAACACTCTCCATGGACAACCTGTCAGGGCTTCCATATGTTCATCATCATCAGAGAATCTTACAAGGAAGAAATTACGTGGAAGATCTATAACACTCATCTCCCCTTTCGGCTTCCAGAGTTCCCGCAATCGTTTCGTCAGATGAACAAGTGGTACATTACGACCTAACACTTTCACGAACAAGCATCGCTTCCATAAATCATTCATCATGTCTAACACTTCCTCACCAATCGTTATTTGTGCTTCCCCTTTAGCTCCATTAGGAAACGCTATTGTAAGTCGGTCCTTGACAAACTTATCATCCATAATATTCACCGGCAACGACATACCACCGAGGCCATTACCCGAAACTTTCTGTGCCCACGAAATCTTCCCGTCTGGAGGATCACCAGGCGGTGGTGATCGTCGATCAATCCCATCCACAACCATGTCGACATGATCATCCGAAACCCTAGTATCCGAGTCGCCTCCCTTTCGCACGTTAAGGTTTTCATCGCTCCGTAAACCCTTCCTAAATCTCGTAATTGTTATAACAATTAAGATAAGATAGTCCTCGTAAAATCTTGTGAATAATAAATTCAGCCAACAAAAAATAATCACTCAATATATTTTCATTTAATTCATCCACTGCCATATCTATATTTACCAAGTTTTTTTAAATTTATACAAATTATAATTATTTATAATATTTACAACAACAAAATAACTATAATACATCCCAACCAAAAAGGATTGAACAAACCAAAACATCAAAAAACTTTGGTAAAACTATAGCTCTCCTTGCTCTCGGCGGCGGCGCTGGGTTTGCATTAGACCGCCGCTCCTAATCTTTTTGTTTTTTGTTTCTCGTCGCAGTTGGTTTATGCCTCGGGTCCCCTCGATTCACTTTAGTCTGTCTCCTCTCGAGGTCTGCGGCGTCTATGGTCTTGAAATCTGGTGCATCTCTGAGATGGGTTCAGCTCGTCGAAGGCTGGTCACGGGACCTTTAGGCTTGACGGTTGTTTGGCCACTTCCTCTGTGGTCTTCCCTTTCCGGTTTGTTACCTTTACTCTCCGCTTTCTCAGCTACGGCATTTTTTGGCGTTTCCGCTCTTTGCGGTGTTGTGGCCTTGCTTCGTTTCGTAGCTCAGGTCCACCGGTTAGTGCCTCTTAGTCCGATTTGTTCTCAGTTAGGTTTTGGTTTGAGCTTATCGTTGTTGAGATTTGTTGTCTGTTTGCTTGGCCTCGTTTTGGTTTTAGCGTTGTTTATCGAGGTGGTCTTGGTTTAGTATTTACAACAAAGTTTGGGTCAGATGTTCTTAAACTTAGTCTCGGTTTAATTTTTCCTGCTTTTGCTCTGGAACCAGGTTGCCCTGTTTCGGGTTTTCATTAGGCAGGTTTCCCTTTGTATCTCATCAGGTTCATTTTCTCTTCTGACTTCTCTTGAAATAGTAGTGGTTTATGGCGGTGATGCTCTTTGCGCTCTGGTATGCTCGAAGCCCAGTCTTTTTTGACTCGGCTTCTTTGGAGTTTTGTTGCCTGCTTATTTGAAGTTGGCTATATTTTTTTTGCCCGTCTTCTTGGTCTCATGTCCTTTCATTTTCGCGAATTTGGTATGCTATCTTCAATGAGTTTTAGTGGAGTCGGAGTTTGTTTCGCCATCTTTGGAGCTTGTCTTGTGTTCTGAAGGTTCTTTTTTTCTGGTGTTAAGTGTGGTCTTTTTTTACTAGTCATTTGGTTTGGTCGTCCGTTTTTCTTGACTTTTTGTTTTGTCTTATCTTTATTGTATTAGATATGTGTTGTATCTTTATCTCCCGGATGTCGGACTTATGTCTCTTGAAATACCAAACTCCTACAATTCTATTTACGAGTTTTGTATGTATCGTTTTTTTAAACTTTTCAATTATTATTATTAATATTAAAGGGAAAAAATACTACATCCCAACATTCTGGTTACCCCTGGTCAACTTTAATATAATAAGACCAGATTTAAGTAAATATTTTGACAATCTTAGTTCTTCAAACGGTATAGATAGGACTAGTCAGTTTGACATTCCCACCTACATGTTAAAATATTATATTACTCTTATATATGCTTAATTAATTATTTTCTAGGATTGTAAACAAAACCATAAATTTTGGAGGAATTTCTTGAAATACCATCAAAAGAATTTCAAATATCAAAATACTACACACTCCCAAAAGTTCCAAAAGTTCTACACACTCTCAAATGTTCCAAAAATATTACAAACATAAAAAATGAATTTTAAGGGTTTAAAATTTAAAATTTTGGGTTTGCTTTCACTAAATAGAGTTTAGGGTTTAGTTTTGAAGGGGACAAAATTTGGTTTTGAGGTTTTAGGATTTAAACTATAAATTTTAAAGTTNTTCCCAAAAGTTCCAAAAGTTCTACACACTCCCAAATGTTCCAAAAATATTACAAACATAAAAAATGAATTTTAAAGGTTTAAAATTTAAAATTTTGGGTTTGCTTTCACTAAATAGAGTTTAGGGTTTAGTTTTGAAGGGGACAAAATTTGGTTTTGAGGTTTTAGGATTTAAACTATAAATTTTAAAGTTATTTCAAATTTGTGGTATTTTTGTAACAAAAACATTGTAGTATTTTTGGAAAAAAAATTGTGGTATTTTTGAAATTTGGGTCGACAAATTTTTCCCCCTTCTACTATCGCTATTCCTCGTTTTTCCACCCGAACATTTGATCTCTCTAATTTACATCAAAAAATAGTTTTCTCTTTAATATGCCCCGCATACTATAAAAATTCATTAACTTTCCACAATGAACAATAAACCGTGTTTAACCCAGTTAACCGGAAATTATATTTTCTGTAATTGCGTTTGTGATTAACCCGGATTTTTGT